>OW026366.1:116418883-116471383 GCA_932273885.2 Leucozona laternaria
AAAGTAATGTAAATAAAACACTAAGTTCAAATGTCACAATTCTCAAAAAACCATCTACAAAACGTAATGAAAACAAAGACATATCCTTGGAAAAAGAGAAACTAAAACCATTGTCACTTCATGAACGTTTGAAGCACTACTATGATGTTCGTAACCGCATTTTTAAGGAACCTTCTGTGCGTACTTTCAAGCTTCGAGAGAGATTCAAGCAAAAGCGAGAAGTACATAAAGCAATATCTGCAACTAAACTTTGCAACACTGACGATCCTAGACCATATGCCAGCGTTTCGATTTTCGGCAAAAGAATGCTGGGCCTCCTAGATAGTGGAGCCAGTATTAGCTGCCTAGGATCGGGGTGTCTGGAACTAGCAAGAAAAGAGGGTGTCTCTTTCAAAGCTTTTAACTCCAAAGTTAAGACCGCAAATGGAGATTCACAAACAATTGTAGGTCAATTTACAACAGAAGTAGCTTACAAAGGCGTGACAAAAGACATCACATTCTATCTAGTTCCCTCGTTAGAACAACCTTTATATTTAGGGGTGAATTTCTGGAGATCCTTTGAAATTGCACCCCACATTATTTCCAAAATTTCATCTTTGGAAAAAACAAGTGATCCTAACGCTCACGAGCTGACAGCAGATCAATCAAAGAATCTTCAAAATGTTGTTAGTTTGTTTCCGTCTGCAGCCAAATTAGGGCTCGGACGAACTAAGCTGGAGGAACATACAATAAACACAGGTGATACTGAGCCCGTTAAGCAACGGTATTACCCCGTCTCTCCAGCGGTTCAAGCCCTCATGTATGATGAATTGGATAGGATGCTTTCCTTAGGCGTCATCGAAGAAAGCAGCAGTGCGTGGAGTTCTCCTGTTGTCCTGGTACAGAAGCCCGGGAAAAATCGCCTGTGCCTCGACTCTAGGAAAGTTAACAAAGTCACGAAAAACGATGCCTATCCACTTCATCATGTTGACGGGTTGCTGAGTCGTCAATCAGATACACACTTCATATCGAGTGTGGATCTGAAGGACGCCTTTTGGCAGATACCTCTGGAGAGTTCATCAAGGGAAAAGACCGCGTTTACCGTGCCCGGCCGACCCTTATATCAATTTACGGTTATGCCCTTTGGCCTCTGCAATGCTGCACAACGGCTTTGCAGATTAATGGACAAAGTGATTCCCCATGAGTTGAGACAAAATATATTTGTTTACTTGGATGATTTGTTAGTAGTTTCGTCAACGTTTAAGGAGCATTTGGAAATGTTAACGAAACTTTCGTCACTTTTGAAAAATGCTGGCCTAACTATCAATATCGAAAAATCAAAATTTTCATTTAAAGAATTGAAATGTTTAGGCTATATTTTTGGGTCTGTCAGGATGGTACCGACGATTCGTCCACAATTACTCGTCTCTAGCTACTCCCTTGACAGATACACTAAAAAAATGTAATTCATTTAATTTCACTCCAGAGGCGTTGAAAGCTTTTGAAGAACTAAAACTTGCACTAACAACAGCACCAATCCTTGTCAATCCGGATTTTAAAAAACCGTTTAAGATCCTCTGCGATGCCTCAACGTCCGGTGTGGGTAGCGTATTGTGTCAGGAAGATGAGAACGGGGTTGAAAGACCGATTTATTACTACTCCCACAAACTTACGTCAGCACAACGTAATTATAGCATTACTGAGTTAGAGTGCTTAGCTGCAGTGTTAGGGGTAGAAAAATTCCGCTCATATGTGGAGGGGCAAGAATTTACGATAGTGACCGACCATGCGAGCCTGCGGTGGCTCATGAGTCAAAAGGCTTTGAACGGACGGTTCGGTTGGCTCGTTGGAGCCTCAGACTTCAACGATTCTCTTTTGAAATAGAGCATAGGAAGGGTACTCAAAATGTGGTGCCAGATGCCCTCTCTCGAGTCTACGCAGTGGACGAGATACGATCTGAGCGACACATCCTTGTGAATCCTTCTGATGTTCTATACATTGACCTTAACGATCCGGCTTTTAAGTCGGATGAATATGTAGGATTAATGCATACGATAGAGGAAAATAAAAATCAGCTACCTGACCTTCGTGTTTCAGACGGTTTTGTTTACAAGAAGGTCAAACCCTGCACAGGGGATCCCAGGGAAGATGACTGTGTCTGGAAACTCTGGATCCCATCCATACTAACTAATCGTTTGATCCAATTGCCACATGATCCTCCGCGCGCATCGCATGGTGGGCTGAGGATCTTAAGACACGTAAAGCAGAGTATGAAGCGGAAAGGTTAAGTCTTAGACAAGAAATTGTAAGGACGATACAGGAAGAGATCAGAGGTGCAGCGTCAGCACTCCCTGTAGCTCCAGAAGATCTTAATCCCGTGCGTCAACCTTTAGATCAAAGCACATTGAATACAAACGCTATACCCCATCATAATTTCAATATGCGTAACCGTTCTCAAAACCAACAAGAACACGCCGAGCCTCAACATAGTGAGAATCTTCAAAATTTTATAAGTCAGCTAAATGGTCTCAATCTCAATTCAGCAGGTCCAAGTGAGCGTCCGTCGATTCCTATATCTTTGAGTCGTCCAGTCGATTTCCAAAAATGGGGGCTCAAATTTGATAACGTAAGAATGACGGTAGACGACTTTCTTTTTCGGCTCCATCGGCTTAAGACATGTTATAAAGTTACGTGGGAAGATATTTTTCTTCATTTCCATCTCTTCGTATCGGATCAGGTAGAAAGATGGTTTTGGACCTTCCTTAAGTCCAACCCAGGTGCTAATTGGCAAAATTTAGAATTTTCGCTCATAGAGCAGTATAGAAGTCTTGAGACCGACTCAGAGCTTTCCCGTAGAATGTTCGACCGATGACAAGGTCCCACCGAAAGCTTCGATGGCTTCTATCAAGACATTTTAAGTTTGAATGCTAGATTGCATTTTCCGAAGACACCTAGAGAGCTTATCGATCTAATTAAGCAAAACGTAAAAAGAAGAACTGGGGAGCTTCTAATAACTTTTAATACCAATAGCCTACCAGAAATGGTTTTTGCTTGCCGTACAATTGAGCGGCGTATCGCTCAGTACGAAAGTTTGCGTTCTAAAACATTTCCTACCGCAAACGTACAAGTAACAAGACCCAAGGTAAACGAGTTGGAGTACTCAGATGAAGAAATCCATGACATCGATACCTTAGCTGTCTCTCAAAAGAAAAATAATACTTTTAATATTTGTTGTAACTGCAAAACGAAAGGGCATTCATATATCCAATGCCCTAGCCCACAAAGAAATCTATTTTGCTTCAGGTGTGGATTAGAAAACACCACCTCTCCCAAGTGCACTAATTGTTCGGGAAACCGGAATCGGGGCGATCCAACCGGGGAGTTTTGCCCTCCACAAGTGAGCTCGGAACAAAAACCTATGTAGAACCTTCAAACCCACCATATCTTTCAAACTCACCTGCTATTCTAAGCCCCGATAGTTCTTCAAATACTACTGATAGTATAAAACCACCGGATTTTCAAAATTCCCTGACCTTGACTCTCGAAAGTAATGTAAATAAAACACTAAGTTCAAATGTCACAATTCTCAAAAAACCATCTACAAAACGTAATGAAAACAAAGATATATCCTTGGAAAAAGAGAAACTAAAACCATTGTCACTTCATGAACGTTTGAAGCACTACTATGATGTTCGTAACCGCATTTTTAAGGAACCTTCTGTGCGTACTTTCAAGCTTCGAGAGAGATTCAAGCAAAAGCGAGAAGTACATAAAGCAATATCTGCAACTAAACTTTGCAACACTGACGATCCTAGACCATATGCCAGCGTTTCGATTTTCGGCAAAAGAATGCTGGGCCTCCTAGATAGTGGAGCCAGTATTAGCTGCCTAGGATCGGGGTGTCTGGAACTAGCAAGAAAAGAGGGTGTCTCTTTCAAAGCTTTTAACTCCAAAGTTAAGACCGCAAATGGAGATTCACAAACAATTGTAGGTCAATTTACAACAGAAGTAGCTTACAAAGGCGTGACAAAAGACATCACATTCTATCTAGTTCCCTCGTTAGAACAACCTTTATAACGGGTGATTTTTTAGCTGGTTTGGTTTTGGCAACACTGGTTTTGACAGCTGACGTGTGTTTAGTACCTTGTGTCACTGTCAAACAGCTTCAGTTTGGTTTGCAATTTAAACATGGATCGTCTTACAAATGAACAACGCTTGCAAATTATTGAATTTTACCATCAAAATTCGTGCTCGGTTCGAAATGTTCATCGCGCGCTGCTTGTGTTCAGCGATGAGGCTCATTTTTGGTTGAATGGGTACGTAAATAAGCAAAATTGCCGCATTTGGAGTGAAGATCAGCCAGAAGCATTGCAACAGCTACCAATGCATCCCGAAAAAGCCACTGTTTGGTGCGGTTTATGGGCCGGCGGCATTATTGGGCCTATTTCTTCAAAGATGATGCGAATCGCAGCGTTACTGTCAATGGTGAACGCTACCGAGCAGTGATAACAAACTTTTTTTTGCCCGAAATGGAAGTTCTTGACTTGCATGATATGTGGTTTCAACAAGACGGTGCCACATGCCACACAGCACGCGAAACAATGGCGCAATTGCGAGGCGAGTTTGGTGAACAGTTAATTTCACGTTTCGGGCCGGTCAATTGGCCGCCTAGATCGTGCGATTTGACACCATTAGATTATTTTTTGTGGGGGTATGTCAAGGCTAATGTCTATAGGGACAAGCCCGCTTCGATTGACGCACTGGAAGCCAACATCCATGCATTAATTCGTGAGATACCGGCCGATATGTGTGAAAGAGTATGCCAAAATTGGACTCAGCGGATGGGCTACCTGAGACGCAGCCGCTGTCAACATTTGCATGAAATTATCTTTAAACATTAAATTGCAAGGTTCAAACTATCGATTCAAATAAATATTTCATTCATTTTTTCGAATTTTTTGTGTTTTTTTTTAAAAAAAAGTTCTAAACCTCTTAAAAAATCACCCATTATTTAGGGGTGAATTTCTGGAGATCCTTTGAAATTGCACCCCACATTATTTCCGAAATTTCATCTTTGGAAAAAACAAGTGATCCCAACGCTCACGAGCTGACAGCACATCAATCAAAGAATCTTCAAAATGTTGTTAGTTTGTTTCCGTCTGCAGCCAAATTAAGGCTCGGATAAACTAAGCTGGAGGAACATACAATAAACACAGGTGATGCTGAGCCCGTTAAGCAACGGTATTACCCCGTCTCTCCAGCGGTTCAAGCCCTCATGTATGATGAATTGGATAGGATGCTTTCCTTAGGCGTCATCGAAGAAAGCAACAGTGCGTGGAGTTCTCCTGTTGTCCTGGTACAGAAGCCCGGGAAAAATCGCCTGTGCCTCGACTCTAGGAAAGTTAACAAAGTCACGAAAAACGATGCCTATCCACTTCATCATGTTGACGGGTTGCTGAGTCGTCAATCAGATACACACTTCATATCGAGTGTGGACCTGAAGGACGCCTTTTGGCAGATACCTCTGGAGAGTTCATCAAGGGAAAAGACCGCGTTTACCGTGCCCGGCCGACCCTTATATCAATTTACGGTTATGCCCTTTGGCCTCTGCAATGCTGCACAACGGCTTTGCAGATTAATGGACAAAGTGATTCCCCATGAGTTGAGACAAAATATATTTGTTTACTTGGATGATTTGTTAGTAGTTTCGTCAACGTTTAAGGAGCATTTGGAAATGTTAACGAAACTTTCGTCACTTTTGAAAAATGCTGGCCTAACTATCAATATCGAAAAATCAAAATTCTCATTTAAGGAATTGATATTTTTAGGCTATATCGTAAGAGGAGGGTGCATCCAAACAGATCCAGACAAAGTGTCTGCGATCAAAGAATTCCCTGTGCCAAAGACAGCCCTACAGGTGAGACGATTTTTGGGTCTGTCAGGATGGTACCGACGATTCTTCCACAATTACTCGTCTCTAGCTACTCCCTTGACAGATACACTAAAAAAAATGTAAGTCCTTTAATTTCACTCCAGAGGCGTTGAAAGCTTTTGAAGAACTAAAACTTGCACTAACAACAGCACCAATCCTTGTCAATCCGGATTTTAAAAAACCGTTTAAGATCCTCTGCGATGCCTCAACGTCCGGTGTGGGTAGCGTATTGTGTCAGGAAGATGAGAACGGGGTTGAAAGACCGATTTATTACTACTCCCACAAACTTACGCCAACACAACCTTATTATAGCATTACTGAGTTAGAGTGCTTAGCTGCAGTGTTAGGGGTAGAAAAATTCCGCTCATGTGTGGAGGGGCAAGAATTTACGATCGTGACCGACCATGCGAGCCTGCGGTGGCTCATGAGTCAAAAGGATTTGAACGGACGGTTCGGTTGGCTCGTTGGAGCCTCAGACTTCAACATTGACCTTAACGATCCGGCTTTTAAGTCGGATGAATATGTAGGATTAACGCATACGATAGAGGAAAATAAAAATCAGCTACCTGACCTTCGTGTTTCAGACGGTTTTGTTTACAAGAAGGTCAAACCCTGCACAGGGGATCCCAGGGAAGATGACTGTGTCTGGAAACTCTGGATCCCATCCATACTAACTAATCGTTTGATCCAATTGTCACATGATCCTCCGCGCGCATCGCATGGTGGGATTGCGGAGACTTTGTACCGTCTTCAAGACCGTTTTTACTGGCCTAATATGGCGGCTCAGGTGAAAACGTTCGTCGGAGACTGCAATGTATGTAAAGCATCCAAAGCTTCCAAAGCTCCAAACTCTATTCTAAGACCACCTATGGGACAAGCTTTCGTGGTCGATCGTCCTTTTCAACATGTTTATGTTGACTTTTAAGGGCCCTACCCTAGGTCAAAAAGGGGAAACAGTCACATAATCGTATTTCTCGACCAACTAACCAAATTTGTACTGGCAAAACCCATTCGTAAAGCTATAGGTGAAGCTGCCATCAGTTATTGGAAGAGGAAGTCTTTTCATTGTTCGGGGTACCAGAATCACTTCTGTCCGACAATGGTAAGCAGATCATTTGTAAAGATTTCTCGAAGTTCCTTGCAACCTATGGAACAAAGCACATCAAAACTGCCTCATATTCACCTCAGGCTAATGCCAGCGAGCGCGTAAATCGCTCGATTCTTGCGGCAATTCGCGCATATATTGGTTCCGACCAATCAAATTGGGATAAACAGTTATTATCTATAATGAGTGCTTTACGGTCGACTGTTCATTCGGCGATAGGCATATCGCCCCATGAAGCCCTTTTTGGCCAGAGCAAAATTGAGCACGGCTCAGATTACCAACTGTTGAAAAGACTAAAGAGCTTAAACAATTCGGAATTTACAGTGTTGCCAAAATCAGCGAAGATGAATATTATTCATGACAGGATTAAAGAATCCTTGGAAAAATCGCATTTAATTTACGAAAAAAATTATAATCTCAGGAGCAATGCCCGCTTCTACCAAGTAGGACAGAACGTATTAAAGCGAAACTTTATCCTCAGCGACGCAGCGAAAAATCGAAATGCGAAGTTATGTCCTAAATTCGTACCTGCAAAAGTTAAAAGTATAGTTGGTAATAATTTATATGAACTCACGGATTTGAAGCGGAATATTTTAGGGATAGTGCACGCAAAGGACATCCGTCAATAGTCTAGTTAAATAAAGTGAATTAGAAGGGGATAATTTATCTCAAAATCAAAAAACATATTGGGCGTAGGTCAACTCGTAGCCTAAATTAAGGCCCTTTTCATTCCATTTTCGTTCATAAAGTGATCGAAATTGAAAAGGTGTATATGGGCCATACACAAATGTGCTACCACCGTAAAAAATTTTTTTGGTCTGTTTTCCCTACTCAACAACAGTAGACGCTGCCACTGATTACAATACGAATCGTTCCGACAACGATAGCTTCAAACTCGTTTCATTTTCGATGTTCTCATGCGCAATTGGAACCTAACGGAAGTGGGCTGATTTAACTCTACTAGAGGCTTCACCGCTTATTTTCTTTTGCAACTTCCGAACGAGACGAATCGCAGAAATAAAAGAGCTGGTTTGATTTTTTTTTTTTTGTGATAAAATATATTAATTAATATATGAATTTCTGATCACACACGCTTGAATACGCTACCTACGTAAATTCGTATAGTCAAAATGATTTGATTTCATAATTAAATTCGTTCGTCTAGTTCGCTCGTCTAGTGCGAACTTGTGACCCTTGATAGACTCCCGGGCTTAGGAGTTTCTGGGACCCAAGGTAAAGGTTCATATAGTGGAGCAGGGAATTGCCAACCGCTCACATTAGGGAAAGTGAAACATATCATTAAATGTAATTTTCTTGCAGTGCTCTAGAAATATTTTTCGATCCTGAGCGACAAGAATCACGCAGATAGGCTGGCTTAGGCGGAGCAAAGACCACGTGGGAAGTTTCTTCTCTACTATAAGGGTCTTAGAACCTCTCCTAGGGCCACAGTGATAACCATCACCTTTAAAACAACACACCGAAATCCCTACGGAATTCCTGAAACTGTGTTTTAGGTCTAATCGGCAAATAGTGGCTCTAACAGGAAGCCAAGCTTCTCGGATTAAGCTTATAACCTCCCTGTCCAAGTGAAGTGAAGTGAACTTGACAGTTCTAGGCTTTCTAATCATTGGGCAAAAAAGTCCTCAGGTAAACCTTATAGCAATACAAGTGGTTATAAGCCGAAACCTGATAGCATTGCATTCTTTTTTTTTCTTGCATATAGATACATTTTTTTCAGCTGACTGTGCCCTGCTCTCGCGCCGTCAACAAAGTCACAGGCGTAGCATCCTTACGCAGCGCGTCACAGCGCGGTGCAGTCAGCGTTAAAGAAACCATCTAGACGCAAAGCAACGAGGCAGACTTGGGCCTTATAAACAAATAGAAAACGTTTAGTCCAACTAAAAGCCCGAACAACTTCAACATTACCTACCGGATCATCTAATTTACCTACCTTTGACAATATTGCATCCAGCACCACATCGTATGCGGACCTAATCAATCCCTTACCATCAAATCCTATCCCGTCAAAACTCAACAGCGCTCCTCTCTCATCTACCGTCCACCAGCAACTAACAGCTGATGTCAAATATATTTGTTTTTATTTTAAATTAACAATACTCATTGTGAAACGAAGCCACTCAAGTTAAGTATAACTATTTTACACTCAATCAAGATCATTCACATACATATGATACGCTTTTAATTATTTCTTCTAACCCAATAACCTAGCAAGAGAATCATCAAGGAATTCAGCGTTGAAAAACTCGAAAGCCCCGGATCCTTCCCACCAACAAGTAGTGCGCACAACTTCCTTGGAGGAGAGTAAATTCGGTGAGCCAGTTTAATATTCCAATATTGGTTAAATAATTGATTGCTATATACATATGAATGAAGAGAAGTGGAGTCTTAAGCACCACCGATGATCGATTGAGAGCGACCTTTAAAAACGGCAACTAACACAAAATTTATTTCACTCTTAAAAAGATCTTGAGTGCTTTCGTAAGTTCCGTACGCCTAGCCTTAAACTTAAATTTTGAATGACGTCAGGTATTAACTGAGGTCAGTGAACTTGCAAATCGCTAACCCCGATAAAATTGTTAATTGCATAGTATTTTATAAATTAATTTATTTTTAATTCGTCCTAATGACGAAAAACCTACAAGATACACTATTGTTTCAGATACTCTTTGTATTAATGTTTTCTTTTTTTTTGAATTTTTGAAGTTCCTTTTCTTTTAATAAAACGGCTACTTTAATGTATCCATTGCGTTTTTATCTTAGTTTCTAAACCATGTTTATGGAGTAGGTTTCCTTCTTCGGTGCTCAGTTGAATGAGGCTTAAATGGTTAGTTGCGATGGCGATATATTGATTATAACTTAGATATCGTATAGTCTTTACGTTAGGGGTTACCGCAAATATTTATGGGGTGGTGCAGTAACCGAGGAGTTCATACGCAGTATGCATTGAACAGAGGGAGGGTACATTCCGGAACCAATACCATCTTCAGGTTCATAACTAAAAACGTAGTGATGACATTAGCCAAAGGAGATTTTTTTTGTGAGTTTGTTTTTTTTTATATGATGCATAGGCAGTCCAGTGGCGTTTGCAACTACCCACCCCACCGACGAGTTAGCATTTGGCAATTGCAAGCATGCCTAGTAGCACTCTGCCGACTGGACAACCTTCTTCTCGGTCACTTGTGTGTTTGGGAATCCTGTGGATCCAAAGGATAAGTGACACGTTAGGACATCCCCTATTCGTGAAGAAGGAACAGCAAGTTCCGTTACACAGGTGGCGCCCATCGTGGGGCAAAATTATTGTGTGTGAATTTATATCGTTTCATTACCTACATCAGAAACCGTTTATTTTTGAGTTGGTTACAGTAATGGTTGTGTTATGTAAGCTTTTGCTCAAACTTTTTATAGCATTTCGTTTACCTTTGAAATTTGAAAAGTTAGTACCCAGATGAATTTGTCCGAGAGTAAAGTTTTGAAAAAAAAAAAAAAAATATATATATATATACTTTCCGTAAGCTTATTCTTTAGTGGTGCTATGAAGATTTTTCAACTTTTGTTTTGATTCTTCAGTGTCCTGAAATTCGTGTAGGATTTATAAACTTTACAGTACTAGCACTGAATTCAAAATGAAGGTTGTGATAAGGTTTCAGCTTTTGCTTGGAGGATTTCTTCGGACGACCGGGGGATAACGGGTCAGAGAAACCACATCTCCGTCCGCTGCGCCCGAGTTAGGTTCAAGGTGAATTCTAGTTTGAATACAGCGCCATTTCAAAAATAAAAATTGATAGCTTCTCACAAAATAAAACAAAATACCAAAAAAAGACCACATTAAATGATTTTTATAGTTTATTTTAAACTTAAAACAGTTTTTTTTGATTATCCGACTAAAATTTAAGCGTCCAAAGGATTAAACACCAAATAAGCATTTCCTTCTGCAGCGTTTGTACCACGGATTCACTCATTAATACAAATTTCAACACGTCCCATCGCAAACTTTTTTTTTATTGACTATGGCATCGAAACTGCCACGCACATTTTTAATTTTTCTGAGCACCAATTTTATGATTATACCCATAGACAATTATTTTAGTTTTAAATACTTTTTAGCTACAGTTCAATTTTGTTTTTGTTCTTTAGAAAGTTCATAATATTTTATTTTACTTTTAATTTACATTGTATAGCTTCCTAATTTATTGTTTAAACCTTACAAAATGCCTCCGAAACCTCTAAATATAAATACGCGTAACAGCAAAAGAGGAAATACTGTGGATGACACTAATTCCTCCATTCAAACTACCAACCCACCTATCCAGCTTCCACCCCCAAACAACATTCTCAATGAAACTGACGATACTAACCAACATCCACTTTCGCAGCAGGACAATTCCTCTATCCCCTCTGGTTCAAAACAGCTTAACCAAACAAATAATACTCCCGATGAGAACCTCAAGCGCTATATCGAAAAAAGTCACGGCTTCCATAGGGTTAAGCAGGGCTGAGGATCTTAAGACACGTAAAGCAGAGTATGAAGCGGAAAGGTTAAGTCTTAGACAAGAAATTGTAAGGACGATACAGGAAGAGATCAGAGTAGCAGCGTCAGCACTCCCTGTAGCTCCAGAAGATCTTAATCCCGTGTGTCAACCTTTAGATCAAAGCACATTGAATACAAATGCTATACCCCATCATAATTTCAATATGCGTAACCGCTCTCAAAACCAACAAGAACACGCCGAGCCTCAACATAGTGAGAATCTTCAAAATTTTATAAGTCAGCTAAATGGTCTCAATCTCAATTCAGCAGGTCCAAGTGAGCGTCCGTCGATTCCTATATCTTTGAGTCGTCCAGTCGATTTCCAAAAATGGGGGCTCAAATTTGATAACGTAAGAATGACGGTAGACGACTTTCTTTTTCGGCTCCATCGGCTTAAGACATGTTATAAAGTTACGTGGGAAGATATTTTTCTTCATTTCCATCTCTTCGTATCGGATCAGGTAGAAAGATGGTTTTGGACCTTCCTTAAGTCCAACCCAGGTGCTAATTGGCAAAATTTAGAATTTTCGCTCATAGAGCAGTATAGAAGTCTTGAGACCGACTCAGAGCTTTCCCGTAGAATGTTCGACCGATGACAAGGTCCCACCGAAAGCTTCGATGGCTTCTATCAAGACATTTTAAGTTTGAATGCTAGATTGCATTTTCCGAAGACATCTAGAGAGCTTATCGATCTAATTAAGCAAAACGTAAAAAGAAGAACTGGGGAGCTTCTAATAACTTTTAATACCAATAGCCTACCAGAAATGGTTTTTGCTTGCCGTACAATTGAGCGGCGTATCGCTCAGTACGAAAGTTTGTGTTCTAAAACATTTCCTACCGCAAACGTACAAGTAACAAGACCCAAGGTAAACGAGTTGGAGTACTCAGATGAAGAAATCCATGACATCGATACCTTAGCTGTCTCTCAAAAGAAAAATAATACTTTTAATATTTGTTGTAACTGCAAAACGAAAGGGCATTCATATATCCAATGCCCTAGCCCACAAAGAAATCTATTTTGCTTCAGGTGTGGATTAGAAAACACCACCTCTCCCAAGTGCACTAATTGTTCGGGAAACCGGAATCGGGGCGATCCAACCGGGAAGTTTTGCCCTCCACAAGTGAGCCCGGAACAAAAACCTATGTAGAACCTTCAAACCCACCATATCTTTCAAACTCACCTGCTATTCTAAGCCCCGATAGTTCTTCAAATACTACTGATAGTATAAAACCACCGGATTTTCAAAATTCCCTGACCTTGACTCTCGAAAGTAATGTAAATAAAACACTAAGTTCAAATGTCACAATTCTCAAAAAACCATCTACAAAACGTAATGAAAACAAAGACATATCCTTGGAAAAAGAGAAACTAAAACCATTGTCACTTCATGAACGTTTGAAGCACTACTATGATGTTCGTAACCGCATTTTTAAGGAACCTTCTGTGCGTACTTTCAAGCTTCGAGAGAGATTCAAGCAAAAGCGAGAAGTACATAAAGCAATATCTGCAACTAAACTTTGCAACACTGACGATCCTAGACCATATGCCAGCGTTTCGATTTTCGGCAAAAGAATGCTGGGCCTCCTAGATAGTGGAGCCAGTATTAGCTGCCTAGGATCGGGGTGTCTGGAACTAGCAAGAAAAGAGGGTGTCTCTTTCAAAGCTTTTAACTCCAAAGTTAAGACCGCAAATGGAGATTCATAAACAATTGTAGGTCAATTTACAACAGAAGTAGCTTACAAAGGCGTGACAAAAGACATCACATTCTATCTAGTTCCCTCGTTAGAACAACCTTTATATTTAGGGGTGAATTTCTGGAGATCCTTTGAAATTGCACCCCACATTATTTCCAAAATTTCATCTTTGGAAAAAACAAGTGATCCTAACGCTCACGAGCTGACAGCAGATCAATCAAAGAATCTTCAAAATGTTGTTAGTTTGTTTCCGTCTGCAGCCAAATTAGGGCTCGGACGAACTAAGCTTGAGGAACATACAATAAACACAGGTGATACTGAGCCCGTTAAGCAACGGTATTACCCCGTCTCTCCAGCGGTTCAAGCCCTCATGTATGATGAATTGGATAGGATGCTTTTCTTAGACGTCATCGAAGAAAGCAACAGTGCGTGGAGTTCTCCTGTTGTCCTGGTACAGAAGCCCGGGAAAAATCGCCTGTGCCTCGACTCTAGGAAAGTTAACAAAGTCACGAAAAACGATGCCTATCCACTTCATCATGTTGACGGGTTGCTGAGTCGTCAATCAGATACACACTTCATATCGAGTGTGGATCTGAAGGACGCCTTTTGGCAGATACCTCTGGAGAGTTCATCAAGGGAAAAGACCGCGTTTACCGTGCCCGGCCGACCCTTATATCAATTTACGGTTATGCCCTTTGGCCTCTGCAATGCTGCACAACGGCTTTGCAGATTAATGGACAAAGTGATTCCCCATGAGTTGAGACAAAATATATTTGTTTACTTGGATGATTTGTTAGTAGTTTCGTCAACGTTTAAGGAGCATTTGGAAATGTTAACGAAACTTTCGTCACTTTTGAAAAATGCTGGCCTAACTATCAATATCGAAAAATCAAAATTTTCATTGAAAGAATTGAAATTTTTAGGCTATATTTTTGGGTCTGTCAGGATGGTACCGACGATTCGTCCACAATTACTCGTCTCTAGCTACTCCCTTGACAGATACACTAAAAAAATGTTAGTCATTTAATTTCACTCCAGAGGCGTTGAAAGCTTTTGAAGAACTAAAACTTGCACTAACAACAGCACCAATCCTTGTCAATCCGGATTTTAAAAAACCGTTTAAGATCCTCTGCGATGCCTCAACGTCCGGTGTGGGTAGCGTATTGTGTCAGGAAGATGAGAACGGGGTTGAAAGACCGATTTATTACTACTCCCACAAACTTACGTCAGCACAACGTAATTATAGCATTACTGAGTTAGAGTGCTTAGCTGCAGTGTTAGGGGTAGAAAAATTCCGCTCATATGTGGAGGGCCAAGAATTTACGATAGTGACCGACCATGCGAGCCTGCGGTGGCTCATGAGTCAAAAGGCTTTGAACGGACGGTTCGGTTGGCTCGTTGGAGCCTCAGACTTCAACGATTCTGTTTTGAAATAGAGCATAGGAAGGGTACTCAAAATGTGGTGCCAGATGCCCTATCTCGAGTCTACGCAGTGGACGAGATACGATCTGAGCGACACATCCTTGTGAATCCTTCTGATGTTCTATACATTGACCTTAACGATCCGGCTTTTAAGTCGGATGAATATGTAGGATTAATGCATACGATAGAGGAAAATAAAAATAAGCTACCTGACCTTCGTGTTTCAGACGGTTTTGTTTACAAGAAGGTCAAACCCTGCACAGGGGATCCCAGGGAAGATGACTGTGTCTGGAAACTCTGGATCCCATCCATACTAACTAATCGTTTGATCCAATTGTCACATGATCCTCCGCGCGCATCGCATGGTGGGATTGCGAAGACTTTGTACCGTCTTCGAGACCTAATATGGCGGCTCAGGTGAAAACGTTCGTCGGAGACTGCAATGTATGTAAAGCTTCCAAAGCTCCAAACTCTATTCTAAGACCACCTATGGGACAAGCTTTCGTGGTCGATCGTCCTTTTCAACATGTTTATGTTGACTTTTTAGGGCCCTACCGTAGGTCAAAAAGGGGAAACAGTCACATAATCGTATGTCTCGACCAACTAACCAAATTTGTACTGGCAAAATCCATACGTAAAGCTACAGGTGAAGCTGCCATCAGTTTTTTGGAAGAGGAAGTCTTTTCATTGTTCGGGGTACCAGAATCACTTTTGTCCGACAATGGTAAGCAGTTCATTTGAAAAGATTTCTCGAAGTTCCTTGCAACCTATGGAACAAAGCACATCAAAACTGCCTCATATTCACCTCAGGCTAATGCCAGCGAGCGCGTAAATCGCTCGATATTGGTTCCGACCTATCAAATTGGGATAAACAGTTATTATCTATAATGAGTGCTTTACCGTCGACTGTTCATTCGGCGATAGGCATATCGCCCCATGAAGCCCTTTTTGGCCAGAGCAAAATTGAGCACGGCTCAGATTACCAACTGTTGAAAAGACTAAAGAGCTTAAACAATTCGGAATTTACAGTGTTGCCAAAATCAGCGAAGATGAATATTATTCATGACAGGATTAAAGAATCCTTGGAAAAATCGCATAAAATTTACGAAAAAAATTATAATCTCAGGAGCAATGCCCGCTTCTACCAAGTAGGACAGAACGTATTAAAGCGAAACTTTATCCTCAGCGACGCAGCGAAAAATCGAAATGCGAAGTTATGTCCTAAATTCGTACCTGCAAAAGTTAAAAGTATAGTTGGTAATAATTTATATGAACTCACGGATTTGAAGCGGAATATTTTAGGGATAGTGCACGCAAAGGACATCCGTCAATAGTCTAGTTAAATAAAGTGAATTAGAAGGGGATAATTTATCTCAAAATCAAAAAACATATTGGGCGTAGGTCAACTCGTAGCCTAAATTAAGGCCCTTTTCATTCCATTTTCGTTCATAAAGTGATCGAAATTGAAAAGGTGTATATGGGCCATACACAAATGTGCTACCACCGTAAAAAATTTTTTTGGTCTGTTTTCCCTACTCAACAACAGTAGACGCTGCCACTGATTACAATACGAATCGTTCCGACAACGATAGCTTCAAACTCGTTTCATTTTCGATGTTCTCATGCGCAATTGGAACCTAACGGAAGTGGGCTGATTTAACTCTACTAGAGGCTTCACCGCTTATTTTCTTTTGCAACTTCCGAACGAGACGAATCGAAGAAATAAAAGAGCTGGTTTGATTTTTTTTTTTTGTGATAAAATATATTAATTAATATATGAATTTCTGATCACACACGCTTGAATACGCTACCTACGTAAATTTGCATAGTCAAAATGGTTTGATTTCATAATTAAATTCGTTCGTCTAGTTCGCTCGTCTAGTGCGAACTTGTGATCCTTGATAGACTCCCGGGCTTAGGAGTTTCTGGGACCCAAGGTAAAGGTGCATATAGTGGAGCAGGGAATTACCAACCGCTCACATTAGGGAAAGTGAAACATATCCTTAAATGTAATTTTCTTGCAGTGCTCTAGAAATATTTTTCGATCCTGAGCGACAAGAATCACGCCGATAGGCTGGCTTAGGCGGAGCAAAGACCACGTGGGAAGTTTCTTCTCTACGATAAGGGTCTTAGAACCTCTCCTAGGGCCACAGTGATAACCATCACTTTTAAAACAACACACCGAAATCCCTACGGAATTCCTGAAACTGTGTTTTAGGTCTAATCGGCAAATAGTGGCTCTAACAGGAAGCCAAGCTTCTCGGATTAAGCTTATAACCTCCCTGTCCAAGTGAAGTGAAGTGAACTTGACAGTTCTAGGCTTTCTAATCATTGGGCAAAAAAGTCCTCAGGTAAACCTTATAGCAATACAAGTGGTTATAAGCCGAAACCTGATAGCATTGCATTCTTTTTTTTTCTTGCATATAGATACATTTTTTTCAGCTGACTGTGCCCTCCTCTCGCGCCGTCAACAAAGTCACAGGCGTAAGCATCCTTACGCAGCGCGTCACAGCGCGGTGCAGTCAGCTATAAAGAAACCATCTAGACGCAAAGCAACGAGGCAGACTTGGGCCTTATAAACAAATAGAAAACGTTTAGTCCAACTAAAAGCCCGAACAACTTCAACATTACCTACCGGATCATCTAATTTACCTACCTTTGACAATATTGCATCCAGCACCACATCGTATGCGGACCAAATCAATCCCTTACCATCAAATCCTATCCCATCAAAACTCAACAGCGCTCCTCTCTCATCTACCGTCCACCAGCAACTAACAGCTGATGTCAAATATATTTGTTTTTAATTTAAATTAACAATACTCATTGTGAAACGAAGCCACTCAAGTTAAGTATAACTATTTTACACTCAATCAAGATCATTCACATACATATGATACGCTTTTAATTATTTCTTCTAACGCAATAACCTAGCAAGAGAATCATCAAAGAGTTCAGCGTTGAAAAACTCGAAAGCCCCGGATCCTTCCCACCAACAAGTAGTGCGCACAACTTCCTTGGAGGAGAGTAAATTCGGTGAGTCAGTTTAATATTCCAATATTGGTTAAATAATTGATTGCTATATACAAATAAATAAAGAGAAGTGGAGTCTTAAACACCACCGATGATCGATTGAGAGCGACCTTTAAAAACGGTAACTAACACAAAATTTATTTCATGCTCTTAAAAAGATCTTGAGTGCTTTCGTAAGTGCCGTACGCCTAGCCTTAAACTTAAATTTTGAATGACGTCAGGTATTAACTGAGGTCAGTGAACTTGCAAATCGCTAACCCCGATAAAATTGTTATTTGCATAGTATTTTATAAATTAATTTATTTTTAATTCGTCCTAATGACGAAAAACCTACAAGATACACTATTGTTTCAGATACTCTTTGTATTAATGTTTTCTTTTTTTTTGAATTTTTGAATTTCCTTTTCTTTTAATAAAACGGCTACTTTAATGTATCCATTGCGTTTTTATCTTAGTTTCTAAACCATGTTTATGGAGTAGGTTTCCTTCTTCGGTGCTCAGTTGAATGAGGCTTAAATGGTTAGTTGCGATGGCGATATATTGATTATAACTTAGATATCGTATAGTCTTAACGTTAGGGGTTACCGCAAATATTTATGGGGTGGTGCAGTAACCGAGGAGTTCATACGCAGTATGCATTGAACAGAGGGAGGGTACACTCCGGAACCAATATCATCTTCAGGTTCCTAACTAAAAGCGTAGTGATGACATTAGCTAAAGAAGATTTTTTTTGAGTTTGTTTTTTTTTTGTATGATGCATATACATGTTAAATATGTACGGCAGTCCAGTGGCGTTTGCAACTACCCACCCCACCGACGAGTTAGCATTTGGCAATTGCAAGCATGCCTACTAGCACTCTGCCGACTGGACAACCTTCTTCTCGGTCACTTGTGTGTTTGGGAATCCTGTGGATCCAAAGGATAAGTGACACATTAGGACATCCCCTATTCGTGAAGAAGGAACAGCAAGTTCCGTTACACAGGTGGCGGCCATCGTGGGGCAAAAATATTTTGTGTGAATTTATATCGTTTCATTACCTACATCAGAAACCGTTTATTTTTGAGTTGGTTACAGTAATGGTTGTGTTATGTAAGCTTTTGCTCAAACTTTTTATAGCATTTCGTTTACCTTTGAAATTTGAAAAGTTAGTACCCAGATGAATTTGTCCGAGAGTAAAGTTTTGAAAAAAAAAAAAAAAATATATATACTTTCCGTAAGCTTATTCTTTAGTGGTGCTATGAAGATTTTTCAACTTTTGTTTTGATTCTTCAGTGTCCTGAAATTCGTGTAGGATTTATAAACTTTACAGTACTAGCACTGAATTCAAAATGAAGGTTGTGATTAGGTTTCAGCTTTTGCTTGGAGGATTTCTTCGGACGACCGGGGGATAACGGGTCAGAGAAACCACATCTCCGTCCGCTGCGCCCGAGTTAGGTTCCAGGTGAATTCTAGTTTGAATACAGCGCCATTTCAAAAATAAAAATTGATAGCTTCTCACAAAAAAAAAACAAAATACCAAAAACAGACCACATTAAATGATTTTTATAGTTTATTTTAAACTTAAAACAGTTTTTTTTGATTATCCGACTAAAATTTAAGCGTCCAAAGGATTAAACACCAAATAAGCATTTCCTTCTGAAGCGTTTGTACCACGGATTCACTCATTAATACAAATTTCAACACGTCCAATCGCAAACTTTTTTTTTATTGACTATGGCATCGAAACTGCCACGCATATTTTTAATTTTTCTGAGCACCAATTTAATGATTATACCCATAGACAATTATTTTAGTTTTAATTACTTTTTAACTACAGTTCAATTTTGTTTTTGCACTTTAGAAAGTTCATAATATTTTATTTTACTTTTAATTTACATTGTATAGCTTCCTAATTTATTGTTTAAACCTTACAAAATGCCTCCGAGGATCTTAAGACACGTAAAGCAGAGTATGAAGCGGAAAGGTTAAGTCTTAGACAAGAAATTGTAAGGACGATACAGGAAGAGATCAGAGGTGCAGCGTCAGCACTCCCTGTAGCTCCAGAAGATCTTAATCCCGTGCGTCAACCTTTAGATCAAAGCACATTGAATACAAATGCTATACCCCATCATAATTTCAATATGCGTAACCGTTCTCAAAACCAACAAGAACACGCCGAGCCTCAACATAGTGAGAATCTTCAAAATTTTATAAGTCAGCTAAATGGTCTCAATCTCAATTCAGCAGGTCCAAGTGAGCGTCCGTCGATTCCTATATCTTTGAGTCGTCCAGTCGATTTCCAAAAATGGGGGCAGACGACGGTAGACGACTTTCTTTTTTGGCTCCATCGGCTTAAGACATGTTATAAAGTTACGTGGGAAGATATTTTTCTTCATTTCCATCTCTTCGTATCGGATCAGGTAGAAAGATGGTTTTGGACCTTCCTTAAGTCCAACCCAGGTGCTAATTGGCAAAATTTAGAATTTTCGCTCATAGAGCAGTATAGAAGTCTTGAGACCGACTCAGAGCTTTCCCGTAGAATGTTCGACCGACGACAAGGTCCCACCGAAAGCTTCGATGGCTTCTATCAAGACATTTTAAGTTTGAATGCTAGATTGCATTTTCCGGAGACACCTAGAGAGCTTATCGATCTAGAAGAACTGGGGAGCTTCTAATAACTTTTAATACCAATAGCCTACCAGAAATGGTTTTAGCTTGCCGTACAATTGTAGTGATCCACTACATGCGACTCCTATAACAACATTAAACATCAATTTCCATTCCCAAGTCACCACACACGATCTTGTATAATATCTTCCAGAGCCCACTTAGTGAAACCTAATACCTACGGCAATTAATTAATTGTCGCCTGTTCCGTATCTGAGACGTAGCTACGACTATAGCTATTCAGAACATGGAACAAAATGGGCCAATACAAAGGTTCTAAGTAAGGCAAAGTAAGGTTGACCAACATGAGCATGCATTGTTTTTAAGTTCAATGTACTTCATATCGCACTTCAATAATTAGGCCGCTGCACTGCCTTTGTGTATCTGGTACCTCTATGGATAAGTGTATCGATTGAATATGCTTCATATTGGGCCAGTGTAAATGACATATGATCCTCATTGAATTTGGTGCAATAAATATTGATAATTATGACGAGGATGCATTTTCATATGAGGTTGTATGAAAAATACGATTTCATATGAAATATGCTGAACATCATTTTCATGTGGTTGAATGGTAGGGATGGAAATTATGCCAAAAATTGTAGTATAAATAGGCGAGCAGGAAAAAGACAGAATTTGTTCACCATCGAAACCTCTAAGGTCGCAGCCATAAGCATTGAGACAGCGGGCCTTAGAGCTAATAAAAAATATAAGAAAAACTTAAATTGTTTTTTTCAAATTCTCCCCGAGCAACTCTTCCCTTTAAACGTAAAGGAAGCACGGTTGAATTGTCGGGCCATTTCATGGTGGCAGCGGTGGGATTACTTAAAATAAATCCTCTAAAAAAAAAAAAAAAATAATTTAGTTTGCTAAAACCATTACAAGGGGTCTCTCTCTCTTGATGCGTTCTGGGGCTATACACCAGAAAGTAAATAAAAAAAAAAAAAATTAAAAAGGGTTTTAGAAGTCCTACGAGTGTAAGACCTTGCTAGCTTTCGAGCATAGGTATTTGGCAAACAGTAGGCAGTGTAAAAAACCAGGTTGTAATTTGCAACTATAGGGCGTGAAGCCTGCCTGGCAAGTAAAAACAGTAGCAGAATAACAACAGCAAAAACAACAACAACAGCAGAAACAACAACAACAGCAAAAACAACAACAACAGCAGAAACAACAACAACAGCAGAAACAACAACAATAACAACTATACTAACGGGTGATTTTTTGGCTGGTTTGGTTTTGGCAACACTGGTTTTCACAGCTGACGTGTGTTTAGTACCTTGTGTCACTGTCAAACAGCTTCAGTTTGGTTTGCAATTTAACCATGGATCGTCTTACAAATGAACAACGCTTGCAAATTATTGAATTTTACTATCAAAGTTCGTGCTCGGTTCGAAATGTTCATCGCGCTCTGCTTGTGTTCAGCGATGAGGCTCATTTTTGGTTGAATGGGTACGTAAATAAGCAAAATTGCCGCATTTGGAGTGAAGATCAGCCAGAAGCATTGCAACAGCTACCAATGCATCCCGAAAAAGCCACTGTTTGGTGCGGTTTATGGGCCGGCGGCATTATTGGGCCAAGATGATGCGAATCGCAGCGTTACTGTCAATGGTGAACGCTACCGAGCGATGATAACAAACTTTTTTTTGCCCGAAATGGAAGTTCTTGACTTGCATGATATGTGGTTTCAACAAGACGGTGCCACATGCCACACAGCACGCGAAACAATGGCGCAATTGCGAGGCGAGTTTGGTGAACAGTTAATTTCACGTTTCGGGCCGGTCAATTGGCCGCCTAGATCGTGCGATTTGACACCATTAGATTATTTTTTGTGGGGGTATGTCAAGGTTAATGTCTATAGGGACAAGCCCGCTTCGATTGACGCACTGGAAGCCAACATCCATGCATTCATTCGTGAGATACCGGCCGATATGTGTGAAAGAGTATGCCAAAATTGGACTCAGCGGATGGGCTACCTAAGACGCAGCCGCGGTCAACATTTGCATGAAATTATCTTTAAACATTAAATTGCAAGGTTCAAACTATCGATTCAAATAAATATTTCATTCATTTTTTCGAATTTTTTGTGTTTTTTTGTAAAAAAAGTTCTAAACCTCTTAAAAAATCACCCATTACTATAACTATTAAAGTAAGAATATTTTAACTACATATGTGTATTTTGGTAAAACTTTACTTTTTCCCCTCCCTAAAAAATAATAAAATTATTCAAAATTGTCAACACACGACGAGACCGACAAAGGCTAGAACTTTTTAAAATATTACCCTTTAATTTGGTTTTTCAATCTGATTTTGAACCCGAAGCAATGGCATTCCAAATTAATATCAGTGATATATTTAACATTGTACCTATTTTTAACGGTAACCCAGCCGAGTTAAATAAATTCATCGCATGCGGGAACATTTTGTTCTCGTCGTGTAAGAAAGAGGAACATACTACGTTCCTCGAAATAGTGAAAACCAGGCTACAAGGCCCGGCCTTCGAACTTATACAGTTCAACTCTTTCACAAAATGGAGTGACCTAGTCGAAAAACTAGAGTATGAGTATAAGGAGACCAAAACTCGTACTATCGCTCAAAACGAATAACTCGCGGCACAACAAAACATTAAAGAGTCGGTTAAAGAGTTTGGTGACAAAATTTGTCAACTTTTAACCTCCCTTAACTCAGCGACATTTGCAAGTACTAACGACGTATCCGTCAGGACGTACTTAGTAAATGAAAATGAGAAATTGGCCATCCAGACATTCGAAGATGGTCTTTTGAATCAAAATTTACGCTTAATGGTTCAAGCCCACGGAGAAACCAATCTTTAAAAATCAATCAACTTCGCAGAAAACCACGCTGCAAGAATAGGTAGGCAGATACCTACCTACAGAAATAAACTACCTACACAACAGACTCCATCCTCAAACTTTTCTTCGCGACCCACCTGCCAGATATGCGGGATCCTGGGACATACTGCGCAAACTTGTTATCGTAACAAGACTTTACCAAATATTATCCCCAAAAGAGAGGAAATTAAATGCAATTATTGCCATAAAAATTTTCATTCAGAAAGTGACTTCGAAAACTACACTCACAAACAAATCAAATAAACCCGCAAAACCCTTTCAGGCAGAACCTCTCTACAAGTACGCAAAGCAATGACAGGAATAAAAATGGTGAAAAGCGACAGGTAAATTTCCACCACGTAATGCCCGATAGCTATTTTTCTGTCAACGGTACGGGAAACGAGAATTGTCGGGACGATCAGACCGGCTATCCTTCCCGACAACACATTCAAGCCGACATTCACCAAGCACAAGAATAGTGGCAAGCGTAATCATTGAATTTCTTCCCTATAACGACTTGACCACTATAAGAATTCCCTTCACAGACGGCAAAAATAGAAATCTTGTTATTGACACTGGTGCAAAAATCAGTATTATAAAAAAACCTTCCACCCAACCCATGAAAAACAAAAAAACTAATACGACAATTTCTACCATGGGCGGTCATAAGGTAATGAGTACCAGTGTTGTGAATGAGAATCTATTGGTTGGCTGTGATGAAGATAAAATAATAATTACCCACCCCTTTCATATCCTAGATGTAAGTACTGACATGGATTTTGATGGTATCATAGGTAACGATTTTTTAAAAAAATATTCATGTGTAATTAACTACGTTGAAAATTTTATAAAGATCTTTCCTTTTATTGATGACCACTCTCTACTGCTATGGTACATAGTTTTGGAAAAGTATTGAGTACTATTCCCAATAATAAAACTAACGTATCAGAAGCAAATCGAGAAATCCATTCGGTACCTAAACCTGAAATTTTTGCTCGAACTACAAATTTACTTAAAGATTACACATTTAAAGCCAAAACTAACCTTCAAGAAGATTGCACGACGGAAGGGTCTAAAAATATTGGCTCTTATTCCTCTCAGTGTCTTACAGACACCGATCGAGAAAATACAGAAACCGTATGGGAATCGTTGAATGACACCGCTTGCCTTCGGGCCGAGTCAGGAGATTTGCCACAAAAAGACTTCGATAAAGTTGATAGCAAACCACTTCGTAAAAAGAAGGTTAGAGGAAAAACAATAAAAAAAAGACCTATGGTAACAGAAACCAAAACAAAAAATAATACTTTAAATACAGCAGAAGGTAAGACTGAGACAACAGAAATCTCAGCAGAAAGTAAGACTGGACAAGGAAAAAAAAAAAAAATAAATAGTAAACATTACTCTTGAGCAACTTAGTCAAAAAATGGTAGAGATCCCATTTAATTATCATAAATCAAAGGATATAGTAATAAAAAAAAAAGTAAATAATCCCAGGGGTATATTTAGGTGAAACTATAGTTAAACCTAAAAATAATAAAATAAAAATTCTATTAATGAACACTTTGGAAGAAGAGAGGAGCATAAATTCTAATGAGTTAAATTTTGAGTGGGACACTCTTGACAATTATAACATTATTTCATCTGATAGTCACCAAGATCGCCTGCAGAAAAGGCTATCAAACTTAAAAAATATAATAAAACTGGATCATTGCAATCAAGAGGAACAAAGAGCAATATTGAAAATCTGCAGGGAATTCAATGATTTATTCTTTCCCAAAGGTGACCACCTCACCTACACGAATGCAATGGAACATAAAATCATAACCAACAACAATAATCCCCCATTATTCTTAAAACCCTATAGATTCCCTGAAAGTCAGAAGCATGAAATTCATAAACAAGTGAACGAAATGCTTGAAGATTCAATTATAAAACCTAGTTTCAGTCCCTGGAACTCACCCCTTCTCTTAGTTCCGAAAAAATCTGGTGACGATGGCAAAAAAAAATGGAGAGTAGTCGTAGACTTCAGAAAACTTAATAAACAAACAATCGGAGATGCGTATCCATTGCCAAATATCACTGACATTTTCGACCAACTTGGTCAAGCAAAATATTTTAGTACTCTTGATTTAGCCAAGGGATTTCACCAAATCCTGGTCGCTGATTCCGACAAGGAAAAAACTGCTTTCAGCACGCCATTTGGTCACTACCAATATAATCGTATGCCGTTTGGTCTGAAAAACGCTCCTGCAACATTTCAGCGACTGATGAATAACGTCCTCATGGGTCTACAAGGCATAGAATGTTTTGTTTACGTAGATGACATAGTTATCTACGGGTATGATCTCGATGACCACAATGGGAAGCTCGTGAGAGTACTCAAGCGTCTAAGAAAGCATAATTTGAAACTCCAGCCAGAGAAGTGTAACTTCCTTAAAAAAGAATTATTTTACTTGGGGCATATAATCTCGGAAGAAGGAATAAATCCTGACCCTGAAAAAGTGAAGGCAGTAAGAACATTCCCTGTGCCTAAGAAGCCGAAAGATATCAAATCATTTTTAGATTTTATGGGATACTATCGAAAGTTCATTCCCAATTTCGCAGACTTAGCCAAACCAATGAATAAACTTTTAAGGAAAGTCGCTGTCTTTAAATGGGATGCATTTTGTGACGAGTCTTTCAGAAGCTTAAAACAGAAAATTGTAGAACCTCCCATACTTTCTTATCCTGATTTTACTGCGGAATTCATTGTCACTACTGAGGCTAGCGATATAGCTTTGGGGGCAGTTCTTTCCCAAGGTCCGATCGGACATGATAAACCGATTTCCTTTATATCCCGAACCCTCAATGATCAAGAAACCAAATATACAACATCAGAAAAGGAATTGTTAGCAATTGTGTATGCGCTAAAAAAATTTCGACCGTATATCTATGGACGAAAGTTCACTATTTACACAGATCATAACAACCTACTATGGTTGATTGGTCAAAAGAACCCCACATCTAGATTATTGCGGTGGCGTATATTGATGGAAGAATACGGCTTCAATATTATCCACAAGCAAGGCAAATGCAATGTCATTGCAGACGCCCTCAGTAGAGTAAAACTTGACAATTATAGTAAAGTCCTGGTGACAACTCGTAATCAAGCAAGAAAGAGTAATCAAGAAAGTATGCAAGATAACGGAGAAGATGGTATAGAGCTTCTATCAACATTTACTCTTTTGGAAGACAAGGGATCAATTTTCGAAAATAAAATAGTTAAAATAAAAGTATTAATAGTTCCAATTATCGAATCAATAGACGAGGAATACTCACAAAATAAATGCCCAAACTATATCAAACCTGATATAGGAGAACTCACAACATTTCCACATAATAATGAAACATTTTTTATAACCACTTTACCTATCCCCATTAGAACATACAAAGATATTGAACTCATAAAAACATGTCTCACTTCGGTTCGCGATTTAATTATTAATGAACAGTCCATTGGATTCTCATTGCCCTGCATGGATAATGCATCAAAAATTAAAATTAAAACAATCCTTATAAACATTTTTCAAAAACAAAATAAAGTCATTCATGTTTTTACCAACGAAAAGATATTTTTGGACGATATCAAGTCTATAAGAACAGTATTATATGATTTCCATGACTCCCCTCTTGGAGGTCATCAAGGTATAACAAGAACTACTAAAAAAATCAAACAAAAGTATTTTTGGACAACCATGAACACAGACATAAAAAACTACATACTTCAATGTAAATCCTGTCAAACAAACAAGCTTATACAGAATCCCCGAATTCCCATGAAAATCACCACAACAAGTTCGACACCCTTCGAAAGAATAGCATTGGATATTGTTGGTCCACTACCTATTAGTTACGAAAACCATAAATATCTATTAATATTCCAGGATGATCTCACTAAAATTACTGAGGCCATACCTATACAAAATGCAGAAGCCTCTACAGTGGCTAGGGAATTTGTCGAAAAAATCCTGTGTCGCTTCGGATTTCCTGAAGCACTACTTACAGACCAATTCACGAACTTCCTTAGCCAATTATTCAAAGAAGTTTGTAAACTTCTCAAAATCAAAAAAATACAAACTACACCTTATCACCCTCAGACTAATGGTGCGCTTGAACGAAGCCATCGCACTTTAGCTGAATATCTCCGACATTACGTGAACCGAGACCCTCTTTCATGGAACACGTGGATTCCATACGCTATTTTTGTGTTTAACACGACTCCACATAGCAGTAATGGTTATACGCCTCATGAGTTATTGTACGGTTATCCAGCTAGGATTCCAACTATTCTCGAAAAAAATCCTCAAGTAACCTACAATTACGAAAATTATGCGGCTGAGCTAAAATCCCGATTGCAGCATGGATATAATATTGCTAAGGAAACTTTAGTAGGTAGTAAGGAAAAATCTAAGAAATATTACGATAAAAATACAAAGCAAAAAGCATTCAATATAGGCGACAAAGTCCTTATAAAGAACCATACAAGAAAGAACAAACTCTCTTCACTTTGGGAAGGTCCCTACGAGGTCCATAAAATAGTTTCTGACGAGACGACTGAAATAAAAATACGAAACCGGACGAAAGTAATTCACAACAACGACCTTAAACTCTTTACGGACTAAGCATAACGACCCTCTCCCAAATTAGTTTTATAAATGGTATTAAGGCAAATTTTTCCTCATAGAATGGAAGTAATCAACTACGAATCTAACTCAAAATGGATGTTGGTTAACATTATCAATCAAAACAAAGTCAAACTGAGAATTAATGGAAAATGCTACCTACGTAGTAAAGAACTAACAATTTTCGGTCAAAATTCAGAAAATACTATTCTAAAAAATTCATTTATTCCCCCAATAAATATAAGTCTATTAAATTCCTCTCTTCCACCAAAGTTAGCAAATAAAAAACAAATCAAATTACTTAAGTATGAAGACGATAATAGTCTCACAGAACTAGCACAACAGATTGATTACTTAAAAACAGAAGAAAACAAGACATTACAACCCTTCAATAAGCATGACATACATCATTACACTCTTATCTACACTTTGGCAGCTGCCTTATTTATTGTTCTTGTCTACATTTTTAAATGCAAAATTAATCGGAAACTAAATCAGAAACAATGAAAGAAAACGACAAAACGCAAACTGATATACAATGCCATGACAAACATTTTGAAAAATCCCCAACTGAAGAAACCATAGTGGAAACACAATTTTATTCAGAACCCGAAACTTCCCCAAAATTTGTCTTACGCCCATATCCCAAATAACCAAAATATATATTATACACCTTACCTGTGTTAAATTAAAAACAAAAATTTTAGTAAAAAAAAAAAAAACATTATATATAAATACATAAATATAATCTGATAAGCTAAAAAAAAAAAAAAAATTGTTCTATAAAATTAGAAATTCTTATTTACAGATTAATTATAAATACCTGCTAAATACTATTGAACATAACTACATTTTTTAATAAGATTTCAGAATACTATAAATACTAGACACGTACATTAAATAAAAAAAAAATATACCATTAAATATTGTAAGAAAAAAAATATATATATCTATAATTATAAAATTTTTAACTAAACATACAATCAAAATATGTGACCTCTTCATCCTATTGCAACTTAGCAGAAAATTTACCTCTTCAAGGTATAATTTTCTTTCTTATAGGGGAGCGGGATGTAGTGATCCACTACATGCGACTCCTATAACAACATTAAACATCAATTTCCATTCCCAAGTCACCACACACGATCTTGTATAATATCACTTCGTTGTCATTCGCGCATCCGATCTAAACATTGCGACTCATTAATGTGTCATCTTCCAGAGCCCACTTAGTGAAACCTAATAACTACGGCAATTAATTAATTGTCGCCTGTTCCGTATCTGAGACGTAGCTACGAATATAGCTATTCAGAACATGGAACAGAATGGGCCAATACAAAGGTTCTAAGTAAGGCAAAGTAAGGTTGACCAACATGAGCATGCATTGTTTTTAAGTTCAATGTACTTCATATCGCACTTCAATAATTAGGCCGCTGCACTGCCTGTGTGTATCTGGTACCTGTATGGATAAGTGTATCGATTGAATATGCTTCATATTGGCCCAGTGTAAATGACATATGATCCTCATTGATTTTGGTGCAATGACAATAAATATTGATAATTATGACGAGGATGCATTTTCATATGAGGTTGTATGAAAAATACGATTTCATATGAAATATGCTGAACATCATTTTCATGTGGTTGAATGGTAGGGATGGAAATGGGCCTTAGAGCTAATAAAAAATATAAGAAAAACTTAAATTGTTTTTTTCAAATTCTCCCCGAGCAACTCTTCCCTTTAAACGTAAAGGAAGCACGGTTGAATTGTCGGGTCATTTCACAATTGAGCGGCGAATCACTCAGTACGAAAGTTTGCGTTCTAAAACATTTCCTACCGCAAACGTACAAGTAACAAGACCCAAGGTAAACGAGTTGGAGTACTCAGATGAAGAAATCCATGACATCGATGCCTTAGCTGTCTCTCAAAAGAAAAATAATACTTTTAATATTTGTTGGAACTGCAAAACGAAAGGGCATTCATATATCCAATGCCCTAGCCCACAAAGAAATCTATTTTGCTTCAGGTGTGGATTAGAAAACACCACCTCTCCCAAGTGCACTAATTGTTCGGGAAACCGGAATCGGGGCGATCCAACCGGGGAGTTTTGCCCTCCACAAGTGAGCCCGGAACAAAAACTTATGTAGAACCTTCAAACCCACCATATCTTTCAAACTCACCTGCTATTCTAAGCCCCGATAGTTCTTCAAATACTACTGATAGTATAAAACCACCGGATTTTCAAAATTCCCTGACCTTGACTCTCGAAAGTAATGTAAATAAAACACTAAGTTCAAATGTCACAATTCTCAAAAAACCATCTACAAAACGTAATGAAAACAAAGATATATCCTTGGAAAAAGAGAAACTAAAACCATTGTCACTTCATGAACGTTTGAAGCACTACTATGATGTTCGTAACCGCATTTTTAAGGAACCTTCTGTGCGTACTTTCAAGCTTCGAGAGAGATTCAAGCAAAAGCGAGAAGTACATAAAGCAATATCTGCAACTAAACTTTGCAACACTGACGATCCTAGACCATATGCCAGCGTTTCGATTTTCGGCAAAAGAATGCTGGGCCTCCTAGATAGTGGAGCCAATATTAGCTGCCTAGGATCGGGGTGTCTGGAACTAGCAAGAAAAGAGGGTGTCTCTTTCAAAGCTTTTAACTCCAAAGTTAAGACCGCAAATGGAGATTCACAAACAATTGTAGGTCAATTTACAACAGAAGTAGCTTACAAAGGCGTGACAAAAGACATCACATTCTATCTAGTTCCCTCGTTAGAACAACCTTTATATTTAGGGGTGAATTTCTGGAGATCCTTTGAAATTGCACCCCACATTATTTCCGAAATTTCATCTTTGGAAAAAACAAGTGATCCTAACGCTCACGAGCTGACAGCAGATCAATCAAAGAATCTTCAAAATGTTGTTAGTATGTTTCCGTCTGCAGCCAAATTAGGGCTCGGACGAACTAAGCTGGAGGAACATACAATAAACACAGGTGATGCTGAGCCCGTTAAGCAACGGTATTACCCCGTCTCTCCAGCGGTTCAAGCCCTCATGTATGATGAATTGGATAGGATGCTTTCCTTAGGCGTCATCGAAGAAAGCAACAGTGCGTGGAGTTCTCCTGTTGTCCTGGTACAGAAGCCCGGGAAAAATCGCCTGTGCCTCGACTCTAGGAAAGTTAACAAAGTCACGAAAAACGATGCCTATCCACTTCATCACGTTGACGGGTTGCTGAGTCGTCAATCAGATACACACTTCATATCGAGTGTGGATCTGAAGGACGCCTTTTGGCAGATACCTCTGGAGAGTTCATCAAGGGAAAAGACCGCGTTTACCGTGCCCGGCCGACCCTTATATCAATTTACGGTTATGCCCTTTGGCCTCTGAAATGCTGCACAACGGCTTTGCAGATTAATGGACAAAGTGATTCCCCATGAGTTGAGACAAAATATATTTGTTTACTTGGATGATTTGTTAGTAGTTTCGTCAACGTTTAAGGAGCATTTGGAAATGTTAACGAAACTTTCGTCACTTTTGAAAAATGCTGGCCTAACTATCAATATCGAAAAATCAAAATTTTCATTGAAAGAATTGAAATTTTTAGGCTATATTTTCGGGTCTGTCAGGATGGTACCGACGATTCGTCCACAATTACTCGTCTCTAGCTACTCCCTTGACAGATACACTAAAAAAATGTAAGTCCTTTAATTTCACTCCAGAGGCGTTGAAAGCTTTTGAAGAACTAAAACTTGCACTAACAACAGCACCAATCCTTGTCAATCCGGATTTTAAAAAACCGTTTAAGATCCTCTGCGATGCCTCAACGTCCGGTGTGTGTAGCGTATTGTGTCAGGAAGATGAGAACGGGGTTGAAAGACCGATTTATTACTACTCCCACAAACTTACGTGAGCACAACGTAATTATAGCATTACTGAGTTAGAGTGCTTAGCTGCAGTGTTAGGGGTAGAAAAATTCCGCTCATATGTGGAGGGGCAAGAATTTACGATAATGACCGACCATGCGAGCCTGCGGTGGCTCATGAGTCAAAAGGATTTGAACGGACGGTTGGCTCGTTGGAGCCTCAGACTTCAACGATTCTCTTTTGAAATAGAGCATAGGAAGGGTACTCAAAATGTGGTGCCAGATGCCCTCTCTCGAGTCTACGCAGTGGACGAGATAGGATCTGAGCGACACATCCTTGTGAATCCTTCTGATGTTCTATACATTGACCTTAACGATCCGGCTTTTAAGTGGGATGAATATGTAGGATTAATGCATACGATAGAGGAAAATCAGCTACCTGACCTTCGTGTTTCAGACGGTTTTGTTTACAAGAAGGTCAAACCCTGCACAGGGGATCCCAGGGAAGATGACTGTGTCTGGAAACTCTGGATCCCATCCATACTAACTAATCGTTTGATCCAATTGTCACATGATCCTCCGCGCGCATCGCATGGTGGGATTGCGAAGACTTTGTACCGTCTTCGAGACCTAATATGGCGGCTCAGGTGAAAACGTTCGTCGGAGACTGCAATGTATGTAAAGCTTCCAAAGCTCCAAACTCTATTCTAAGACCACCTATGGGACAAGCTTTCGTGGTCGATCGTCCTTTTCAACATGTTTATGTTGACTTTTTAGGGCCCTACCGTAGGTCAAAAAGGGGAAACAGTCACATAATCGTATGTCTCGACCAACTAACCAAATTTGTACTGGCAAAATCCATACGTAAAGCTACAGGTGAAGCTGCCATCAGTTTTTTGGAAGAGGAAGTCTTTTCATTGTTCGGGGTACCAGAATCACTTCTGTCCGACAATGGTAAGCAGTTCATTTGAAAAGATTTCTCGAAGTTCCTTGCAACCTATGGAACAAAGCACATCAAAACTGCCTCATATTCACCTCAGGCTAATGCCAGCGAGCGCGTAAATCGCTCGATTCTTGCGGCAATTTGCGCATATATTGGTTCCGACCTATCAAATTGGGATAAACAGTTATTATCTATAATGAGTGCTTTACCGTCGACTGTTCATTCGGCGATAGGCATATCGCCCCATGAAGCCCTTTTTGGCCAGAGCAAAATTGAGCACGGCTCAGATTACCAACTGTTGAAAAGACTAAAGAGCTTAAACAATTCGGAATTTATAGTGTTGCCAAAATCAGCGAAGATAAATATTATTCATGACAGGATTAAAGAATCCTTGGAAAAATCGCATAAAATTTACGAAAAAAATTATAATGCCAGGAGCAATGCCCGCTTCTACCAAGTAGGACAGAACGTATTAAAGCGAAACTTTATCCTCAGCGACGCAGCGAAAAATCGAAATGCGAAGTTATGTCCTAAATTCGTACCTGCAAAAGTTAAAAGTATAGTGGGTAATAATTTATATGAACTCACGGATTTGAAGGGGAATATTTTAGGGATAGTGCACGCAAAGGACATCCGTCAATAGTCTAGTTAAATAAAGTGAATTAGAAGGGGATAATTTATCTCAAAAAACATATTGGGCGTAGGTCAACTCGTAGCCTAAATTAAGGCCCTTTTCATTCCATTTTCGTTCATAAAGTGATCGAAATTGAAAAGGTGTATATGGGCCATACACAAATGTGCTACCTCCGTAAAAAATTTTTGTTGGTCTGTTTTCCCTACTCAACAACAGTAGACGCTGCCACTGATTACAATACGAATCGTTCCGACAACGATAGCTTCAAACTCGTTTCATTTTCGATGTTCTTATGCGCAATCGGAACCTAACGGAAGTGGGCTGATTTAACTCTACTAGAGGCTTCACCGCTTATTTTCTTTTGCAACTTCCGAACGAGACGAATCGAAGAAATAAAAGAGCTGGTTTGATTTTTTTGTTGTGATAAGATATATTAATTAATATATGAATTTCTGATAACACACGCTTGAATACGCTACCTAGTCGTCTAGTTCGCTCGTCTAGTGCGAACTTGTGACCCTTGATAGACTCCCGGGCTTAGGAGTTTCTGGGACCCAAGGTAAAGGTGCATATAGTGGAGCAGGGAATTACCAACCGCTCACATTAGGGAAAGTGAAACATATCCTTAAATGTAATTTTCTTGCAGTGCTCTAGAAATATTTTTCGATCCTGAGCGACAAGAATCACGCAGATAGGCTGGCTTAGGCGGAGCAAAGACCACGTGGGAAGTTTCTTCTCTACGATAAGGGTCTTAGAACCTCTCCTAGGGCCACAGTGATAACCATCACCTTTAAAACAACACACCGAAATCCCTACGGAATTCCTGAAACTGTGTTTTAGGTCTAATCGGCAAATAGTGGCTCTAACAGGAAGCCAAGCTTCTCGGATTAAGCTTATAACCTCCCTGTCTAAGTGAAGTGAACTGAACTTGACAGTTCTAGGCTTTCTAATCATTGGGCAAAAAAGTCCTCAGGTAAACCTTATAGCAATACAAGTGGTTATAAGCCGAAACCTGATAGCATTGCATTCTTTTTTTTTCTTGCATATAGATACATTTTTTTCAGCTGACTGTGCCCTCCTCTCGCGCCGTCAACAAAGTCACAGGCGTAAGCATCCTTACGCAGCGCGTCACAGCGCGGTGCAGTCAGCGTTAAAGAAAACATCTAGACGCAAAGCAACGAGGCAGACTTGGGCCTTATAAACAAATAGAAAACGTTTAGTCCAACTAAAAGCCCGAACAACTTCAACATTACCTACCGGATCATCTAATTTACCTACCTTTGACAATATTGCATCCAGCACCACATCGTATGCGGACCAAATCAATCCCTTACCATCAAATCCTATCCCATCAAAACTCAACAGCGCTCCTCTCTCATCTACCGTCCACCAGCAACTAACATCTGATGTCAAATATATTTGTTTTTATTTTAAATTAACAATACTCATTGTGAAACGAAGCCACTCAAGTTAAGTATAACTATTTTACACTCAATCAAGATCATTCACATACATATGATACGCTTTTAATTATTTCTTCTAACCCAATAACCTAGCAAGAGAATCATCAAAGAGTTCAGCGTTGAAAAACTCGAAAGCTCCGGATCCCTCCCACCAACAAGTAGTGCGCACAACTTCCTTGGAGGAGAGTAAATTCGGTGAGTCAGTTTAATATTCCAATATTGGTTAAATAATTGATTGCTATATACATATGAATGAAGAGAAGTGGAGTCTTAAACACCACCGATGATCGATTGAGAACGACCTTTAAAAACGGTAACTAACACAAAATTTATTTCATGCTCTTAAAAAGATCTTGAGTGCTTTCGTAAGTGCCGTACGCCTAGCCTTAAACTTAAATTTTGAATGACGTCAGGTATTAACTGAGGTCAGTGAACTTGCAAATCGATAACCCCGATAAAATTGTTAATTGCATAGTATTTTATAAATTAATTTATTTTTAATTCGTCCTAATGACGATAAACCTACAAGATACACTATTGGTTCAGATACTCTTTGTATTAATGTTTTCTTTTTGTTTTTGAATTTTTGAATTTCCTTTTCTTTTAATAAAACGGCTACTTTAATGTATCCATTGCGTTTTTATCTTAGTTTCTAAACCATGTTTATGGAGTAGGTTTCCTTCTTCGGTGCTCAGTTGAATGAGGCTTAAATGGTTAGTTGCGATGGCGATATATTGATTATAACTTAGATATCGTATAGTCTTTACGTTAGGGGTTACCGCAAATATTTATGGGGTGGTGCAGTAACCGAGGAGTTCATACGCAGTATGCATTGAAAAGAGGGAGGGTACACTCCGGAACCAATACCATCTTCAGGTTCCTAACTAAAAGCGTAGTGATGACATTAGCCAAAGAAGATTTTTTTTGTGAGTTTGTTTTTTTTGTATGATGCATAGGCATGTTAAAGATGTACGGCAGTCCAGTGGCGTTTGCAACTACCCACCCCACCGACGAGTTAGCATTTGGCAATTGCAAGCATGCCTACTAGCACTCTGCCGACTGGACAACCTTCTTCTCGGTCACTTGTGTGTTTGGGAATCCTGTAGATCCAAAGGATAAGTGACACGTTAGGACATCCCCTATTCGTGAAGAAGGAACAGCAAGTTCCGTTACACAGGTGGCGCCCATCGTGGGGCACAAATATTTTGTGTGAATTTATATCGTTTCATTACCTACATTAGAAACCGTTTATTTTTGAGTTGGTTACAGTAATGGTTGTGTTATGTAAGCTTTTGCTCAAACTTTTTATAGCATTTCGTTTACCTTTGAAATTTGAAAAGTTAGTACCCAGATGAATTTGTCCGAGAGTAAAGTTTTGAAAAAAAAAAAAAAAAATATATATATATACTTTCCGTAAGCTTATTCTTTAGTGGTGCTTTGAAGATTTTTCAACTTTTGTTTTGATTCTTCAGTGTCCTGAAATTCGTGTAGGATTTATAAACTTTACAGTACTAGCACTGAATTCAAAATGAAGGTTGTGATAAGGTTTCAGCTTTTGCTTGGAGGATTTCTTCGGACGACCGGGGGATAACGGGTCAGAGAAACCACATCTCCGTCCGCTGCGCCCGAGTTAGGTTCCAGGTGAATTCTAGTTTGAATACAGCGCCATTTCAAAAATAAAAATTGATAGCTTCTCACAAAATAAAACAAAATACCAAAAACAGACCACATTAAATGATTTTTATAGTTTATTTTAAACTTAAAACAGTTTTTTTTGATTATCCGACTAAAATTTAAGCGTCCAAAGGATTAAACACCAAATAAGCATTTCCTTCTGCAGCGTTTGTACCACGGATTCACTCATTAATACAAATTTCAACACGTCCAATCGCAAACTTTTTTTTTATTGACTATGGCATCGAAACTGCCACGCATATTTTTAATTTTTCTGAGCACCAATTTAATGATTATACACATAGACAATTATTTTAGTTTTAAATACTTTTTAACTACAGTTCAATTTTGTTTTTGCACTTTAGAAAGTTCATAATATTTTATTTTACTTTTAATTTACATTGTATAGCTTCCTAATTTATTGTTTAAACCCTACAAAATGCCTCCGAAACCTCTAAATATAAATACGCGTAACAGCAAAAGAGGAAATACTGTGGATGACACTAATTCCTCCATTCAAACTACCAACCCACCTATCCAGCTTCCACCCCCAAACAACATTCTCAATGAAACTGACGATTCTAACCAACATCCACTTCCGCAGCAGGACAATTCCTCTATCCCCTCTGGTTCAAAACAGCTTAACCAAACAAATAATACTCCCGATGAGAACCTCAAGCGCTATATCGAAAATAGTCACGGCTTCCATAGGGTTAAGCAGGGCTGAGGATCTTAAGACACGTAAAGCAGAGTATGAAGCGGAAAGGTTAAGTCTTAGACAAGAAATTGTAAGGACGATACAGGAAGAGATCAGAGGTGCAGCGTCAGCACTCCCTGTAGCTCCAGAAGATCTTAATCCCGTGCGTCAACCTTTAGATCAAAGCACATTGAATACAAATGCTATACCCCATCATAATTTCAATATGCGTAACCGTTCTCAAAACCAACAAGAACACGCCGAGCCTCAACATAGTGAGAATCTTCAAAATTTTATAAGTCAGCTAAATGGTCTCAATCTCAATTCAGCAGGTCCAAGCGAGCGTCCGTCGATTCCTATATCTTTGAGTCGTCCAGTCGATTTCCAAAAATGGGGGCAGACGACGGTAGACGACTTTCTTTTTCGGCTCCATCGGCTTAAGACATGTTATAAAGTTACGTGGGAAATTATTTTTCTTCATTTCCATCTCTTCGTATCGGATCAGGTAGAAAGATGGTTTTGGACCTTCCTTAAGTCCAACCCAGGTGCTAATTGGCAAAATTTAGAATTTTCGCTCATAGAGCAGTATAGAAGTCTTGAGACCGACTCAGAGCTTTCCCGTAGAATGTTCGACCGACGACAAGGTCCCACCGAAAGCTTCGATGGCTTCTATCAAGACATTTTAAGTTTGAATGCTAGATTGCATTTTCCGAAGACACCTAGAGAGCTTATCGATCTAATTAAGCAAAACGTAAAAAGAAGAACTGGGGAGCTTCTAATAACTTTTAATACCAATAGCCTACCAGAAATGGTTCTAGCTTGCCGTACAATTGTAGTGATCAACTACATGCGACTCCTATAACAACATTAAACATCAATTTCCATTCCCAAGTCACCACACACGATCTTGTATAATATCACTTCGTTGTCATTCGCGCATCCGATCTAAACATTGCGACTCATTAATGTGTCATCTTCCAGAGCCCACTTAGTGAAACCTAATACCTACGGCAATTAATTAATTGTCGCCTGTTCCGTATCTGAGACGTAGCTACGACTATAGCTATTCAGAACATGGAACAAAATGGGCCAATACAAAGGTTCTAAGTAAGGCAAAGTAAGGTTGACCAACATGAGCATGCATTGTTTTTAAGTTCAATGTACTTCATATCGCACTTCAATAATTAGGCCGCTGCACTGCCTGTGTGTATCTGGTACCTCTATGGATAAGTGTATCGATTGAATATGCTTCATATTGGGCCAGTGTAAATGACATATGATCCTCATTGATTTTGGTGCAATGACAATAAATATTGATAATTATGACGAGGATGCATTTTCATATGAGGTTGTATGTCTCTCTCTCTTGATGCGTTCTGGGGCTATACACCAGAAAGTAAATAAAAAAAAAAAAGTGAAAAAGTGTTTTAGAAGTCCTACGAGTGTACCCAACTAACAATTTAGCTTGTATAAGGTCCAATTTTTCGAATTTGGCAAGTAATAGCTTGTATAGAGCTTGTATAAGGCAAACTTTCGCAAGCCACACTTTTTAAACCTCTACAAAAAAAAAAAATAGCTGCTCTAAGGCCTTTAGAAGTGAGTTTGACAGGTTCTATGCAAGGCTTGTAGATAATGGTTCAAAATTGCCTGTATAAGGCCTTCCAAAGTAGCTACTAAAAGTTAATTAAATTATAGCTGCTATAAGGCTCTTCACGACAAGTCAATGCAAACAACTTGTGTAAGGCTTGCCTATAAAGGCCTTATACAAACATAATTAATATGCTATCATCAAGAATCTTATAAATAAGTTCTTACAAATAAAATCAAAAGAATAAAATAAGAAAAGTAAGTACTGAACATCGTAAAAAAGAAAAGAAGTGCTAACAGAAATAACTTTTTAAGTCTTACAGAAATGAATAACTCATGGACAAAACGTAAAAGATCTGGAACTTATCAAAAGCAAGTGCAAAAAAACAAAGATGCAATTCTTAAAACAGCCCGTGAAGTTTCAAAAAATTTGGAAGAACAAAGAACAGATCTTAGATGCGAGCAATTATCGACTGTTCCCTCTGCTGCAGTTGGAAATAGTCGCAGCCAGCATACTTTTGTGGAGGCATTTCCTCAACCATTAGATAGTATTTTGGAAAGGGTCTTTTCTAATACTGCAGGTAAAAATAAACATTAAGCATTTTGACAAAGTTTTATCATGAATATAATGAAACCCCGAATCTTTTGTAGGTGATGATGATTACACTTCCAAAAGCGTTGTTGACTCGTCAAGTGAAGATGATTCTGAAATGGATAGGAATAGAAAATTTCAGATTCATTTACGGAAATGGGCTATCGAGCACCAAATAGCTGATACGGCGTTAAAGAATCTTATGAAAATAATAAACTCAGACATTGGGGAAATGTTGCCAGAAGATCCGCGAACGCTTTTGAGGACTCCAAAGGAGATCATTTGCACGAAATTGAGCAATGAGTGACTTTATTGGCACCACGGGTTTGAAAAGTGCATCCGGTACATATTTTGCGACATAAGACATTTTTAAGACATTTGTCCAGTAATGATCTATGAGGCCACATTAATTTGCCACTTTTTTCCCATTGATTTGGAACAGCAGACAAAAGGCTATTGCCGTTTTCTGACGTTTCCACAATTTTAAAGAAATTCATTATGTTATTTTCACAGCCACTTTCACGCGCGTTTGAACTAAAAACTTTTCGAATTTCTTAAGAATGGAAATTAATATTCGGTTGTCAACAAAAGCACAACCAACTTTTTAATAATTTTCAAATACTAACAAAGATAAATATCTCGCACCCTTAATATTTTCTTTATATGATTTAAACTTGTTAACATTTGATATTATTTTTCTCAACAACGAAGTGGCGTAGCGGTAGAGTGCTGGAGTGGTATGCGGAAGGTTTCGAGTTCAAACCCAGGTAAGTAAAAATTTTTATAATTAAAATATAATTTAAATCATTACAGAATGCGGTGGAAAAGGTTTCGGGAGCTGACTGAGAGGAGGGAATATATATAAAAATGTAGTATAAATAAAAATAATGCAATACTAAACAATACAAAGATAATGTTTTTTTTTTAAATCTGTTTTTGTTTGTGCCATTTAAAAGGCTTGGGTAAGGCCTTTTTATAACATCTAAAGCAAGCTATTAGTAATAGCTGTCATTAAAAGGCTTGGGTAAGGCCTTTTTATAACATCTGAAGCAAGCTATTAGCAATAGCTGTCATCAAATGGCTTTTGTAGGGCCTTTTTATGACATCCAAAGCAAGCTATTAGTATTAGAGCTGTCATAAAATAACCACCTAAGAAAAGCTAATTGCATTTAATGAAAAGCTATTTGCTGCTGTAACACCTGTCAACAAAGGTCTTATAGCAGTTATATAGCTTGCGTAATGTGCGCCAAAATTACTTGCATAAGGCCTTTTATTGTTTTTATAGCAGTCTGAAAATAGCTTGTTTAGAACCTTATACAAGTTAAATTGTTAGTTGGGTAAGACCTTGCTAGCTATAGAGCATAGGTATTTGGCAAACAGTAGGCAGTGTAAAAGACCAGGTTGTAATTTGCAACAATAGGGCGTGAAGCCTGCCTGGCAAGTAAAAACAGTAGCAGAATAACAACAGCAAAAACAACAACAACAGCAGAGACAACAACAACAGCAAAAACAACAACAACAGCAGAAACAACAACAACAGCAGAAACAACAACAATAACAACTATACTACTATAACTATTAAAGTAAAAATATTTTAACTACATATATTTTGGTAAAACCCTACTTTTTCCCCTCCCTAAAAAATAATAAAATTATTCAAAATTGTCAACACACGACGAGACCGACAAAGGCTAGAACTTTTTAAAATATTACCCTTTAATTTGATTTTTCAATCTGATTTTGAACCCGAAGCAATGGCATTCCAAATTAATATCAGTGATATATTTAACATTGTACCTATTTTTAACGGTAACCCAGCCGAGTTAAATAAATTCATCGCATGCGTGAACATTTTGTTCTCGTCGTGTAAGAAAGAGGAACATACTACGTTCCTCGAAATAGTGAAAACCAGGCTACAAGGTCCGGCCTTCGAACTTATACAGTTCAACTCTTTCACAAAATGGAGTGACCTAGTCGAAAAACTAGAGTATGAGTATAAGGAGACCAAAACTCGAACTATCGCTCAAAACGAATTACTCGCGGCACAATAAAACATTAAAGAGTCGGTTAAAGAGTTTGGTGAAAAAATTTGTCAACTTTTAACCTCCCTTAACTCAGCGACATTTGCAAGTACTAACGACGTATCCGTCAGGACGTACTTAGTAAATGAAAATCAGAAATTGGCCATCCAAACATTCGAAGATGGTCTTTTGAATCAAAATTTACGCTTAATGGTTCAAGCCCACGGAGAAACCAATCTTTAAAAATCAATCAACTTCGCAGAAAACCACGCTGCAAGAATAGGTAGGCAGATACCTACCTACAGAAATAAACTACCTACACAACAGACTCCATCCTCAAACTTTTCTTCGCGACCCACCTGCCAGATATGCGGGATCCTGGGACATACTGCGCAAACTTGTTATCGTAACAAGACTTTACCAAATATTATCCCCAAAAGAGAGGAAATTAAATGCAATTATTGCCATAAAAATTTTCATTCAGAAAGTGACTTCGAAAACTACACTCACAAACAAATCAAATAAACCCGCAAAACCCTTTCAGGCAGAACCTCTCTACAAGTACGCAAAGCATTGACAGGAATAAAAATGGTGAAAAGCGACAGGTAAATTTCCACCACGTAATGCCCGATAGCTATTTTTCTGTCAACGGTACGGGAAACGAGAATTGTCGGGACGATCAGACCGGCTATCCTTCCCGACAACACATTCAAGCCGACATTCACCAAGCACAAGAATAGTGGCAAGCGTAATCATTGAATTGCTTCCCTATAACCACTTGACCACTATAAGAATTCCCTTCACAGACGGCAAAAATAGAAATCTTGTTATTGACACTGGTGCAGAAATCAGTATTATAAAAAAACCTTCCACCCAACCCATGAAAAACAAAAAAACTAATACGACAATTTCTACCATGGGCGGTCATAAGGTAATGAGTACCAGTGTTGTGAATGAGAATCTATTGGTTGGCTGTGATGAAGATAAAATAATAATTACCCACCCCTTTCATATCCTAGATGTAAGTACTGACATGGATTTTGATGGTATCATAGGTAACGATTTTTTAAAAAAATATTCATGTGTAATTAACTACGTTGAAAATTTTATAAAGATCTTTCCTTTTATTGATGACCACTCTCTACTGCTATGGTACATAGTTTTGGAAAAGTATTGAGTACTATTCCCAATAATAAAACTAACGTATCAGAAGCAAATCGAGAAATCCATTCGGTACCTAAACCTGAAATTTTTGCTCGAACTACAAATTTACTTAAAGATTACACATTTAAAGCCAAAACTAACCTTCAAGAAGATTGCACGACGGAAGGGTCTAAAAATACTGGCTCTTATTCCTCTCAGTGTCTTACAGACACCGATCGAGAAAATACAGAAACCGTATGGGAATCGTTGAATGACACCGCTTGCCTTCGGGCCGAGTCAGGAGATTTGCCACAAAAAGACTTCGATAAAGTTGATAGCAAACCACTTCGTAAAAAGAAGGTTAGAGGCAAAACAATAAAAAAAAGACCTATGGTAACAGAAACCAAAACAAAAAATAATACTTTAAATACAGCAGAAGGTAAGACTGAGACAACAGAAATCTCAGCAGAAAGTAAGACTGGACAAGGAAAAAAAAAAAAATAAATAGTAAACATTACTCTTGAGCAACGTAGTCAAAAAATGGTAGAGATCCCATTCAATTATCATAAATCAAAGGATATAGTAATAAAAAAAAAGTAAATAATCCCAGGGGTATATTTAGGTGAAACTATAGTTAAACCTAAAAATAATAAAATAAAAATTCTATTAATGAACACTTTGGAAGAAGAGAGGAGCTTAAATTCTAATGAGTTAAATTTTGAGTGGGACACTCTTGACAATTATAACATTATTTCATCTGATAGTCACCAAGATCGCCTGCAGAAAAGGCTATCAAACTTAAAAAATATAATAAAACTGGATCATTGCAATCAAGAGGAACAAAGAGCAATATTGAAAATCTGCAGGGAATTCAATGATTTATTCTTTCCCAAAGGTGACCACCTCACCTACACGAATGCAATGGAACATAAAATCATAACCAACAACAATAATCCCCCATTATTCTTAAAACCCTATAGACTCCCTGAAAGTCAGAAGCATGAAATTCATAAACAAGTGAACGAAATGCTTGAAGATTCAATTATAAAACCTAGTTTCAGTCCCTGGAACTCACCCCTTCTCTTAGTTCCGAAAAAATCTGGTGACGATGGCAAAAAAAAATGGAGAGTAGTCGTAGACTTCAGAAAACTTAATGAACAAACAATCGGAGATGCGTTTCCATTGCCAAATATCACTGACATTTTCGACCAACTTGGTCAAGCAAAATATTTTAGTACTCTTGATTTAGCCAAGGGATTTCACCAAATCCTGGTCGCTGATTCCGACAAGGAAAAAACTGCTTTCAGCACGCCATTTGGTCACTACGAATATAATCGTATGCCGTTTGGTCTGAAAAACGCTCCTGCAACATTTCAGCGACTGATGAATAACGTCCTCATGGGTCTACAAGGCATAGAATGTTTTGTTTACGTAGATGACATAGTTATCTACGGGTATGATCTCGATGACCACAATGGGAAGCTCGTGAGAGTACTCAAGCGTCTAAGAAAGCATAATTTGAAACTCCAGCCAGAGAAGTGTAACTTTCTTAAAAAAGAATTAATCTACTTGGGGCATATAATCGCGGAAGAAGGAATAAATCCTGACCCTGAAAAAGTGAAGGCAGTAAGAACATTCCCTGTGCCTAAGAAGCCGAAAGATATCAAATCATTTTTAGGTTTTGTGGGATACTATCGAAAGTTCATTCCCAATTTCGCAGACTTAGCCAAACCAATGAATACACTTTTAAGGAAAGACGCTGTCTTTAAATGGGATGCATTTTGTGACGAGTCTTTCAGAAGCTTAAAACAGAAAATTGTAGAACCTCCCATACTTTCTTATCCTGATTTTACTGCGGAATTCATTGTCACTACTGACGCTAGCGATATAGCTTTGGGGGCAGTTCTTTCCCAAGGTCCGATCGGACATGATAAACCGATTTCCTTTATATCCCGAACCCTCAATGATCAAGAAACCAAATATACAACATCAGAAAAGGAATTGTTAGCAATTGTGTATGCGCTAAAACAATTTCGATCGTATATCTATGGACGAAAGTTCACTATTTACACAGATCATAACAACCTACTATGGTTGATTGGTCAAAAGAACCCCACATCTAGATTATTGCGGTGGCGTATATTGATGGAAGAATACGACTTCAATATTATCCACAAGCAAGGCAAATGCAATGTCATTGCAGACGCCCTCAGTAGAGTAAAACTTGACATAGTAAAGTCCTGGTGACAACTCGTAATAAAGCAAGAAAGAGTAATCAAGAAAGTATGCAAGATAACGGAGAAGATGGTATAGAGCTTCTATCAACATTTACTCTTTTGGAAGACAAGGGATCAATTTTCGAAAATAAAATAGTTAAAATAAAAGTATTAATAGTTCCAATTATCGAATCAACAGACGAGGAATACTTACAAAATAAATGCCTAAACTATATCAAACCTGATATAGGAGAACTCACAACATTTCCACATAATAATGAAACATTTTTTATAACCACTTTACCTATCCCCATTAGAACATACAAAGATTTAATTATTAATGAACAGTCCATTGGATTCTCATTGCCCTGCATGGATAATGCATCAAAAATTAAAATTAAAACAATTCTTATAAACATTTTTCAAAAACAAAATAAAGTCATTCATGTTTTTACCAACGAAAAGATATTTTTGGACGATATCAAGTCTATAAGAACAGTATTATATGATTTCCATGACTCCCCTCTTGGAGGTCATCAAGGTATAACAAGAACTACTAAAAAAATCAAACAAAAGTATTTTTGGCCAACCATGAACACAGACATAAAAAACTACATACTTCAATGTAAATCCTGTCAAACAAACAAGCTTATACAGAATCCCCGAATTCCCATGAAAATCACCACAACAAGTTCGACACCCTTCGAAAGAATAGCATTGGATATTGTTGGTCCACTACCTATTAGTTACGAAAACCATAAATATCTATTAATATTCCAGGATGACCTCACTAAAATTACTGAGGCCATACCTCTACAAAATGCAGAAGCCTCTACAGTGGCTAGGGAATTTGTCGAAAAAATCCTGTGTCGCTTCGGATTTCCTGAAGCACTACTTACTTCTCAAAATCAAAAAAATACAAACTACACCTTATCACCCTCAGACTAATGGTGCGCTCGAACGAAGCCATCGCACTTTAGCTGAATATCTCCGACATTACGTGAACCGAGACCCTCTTTCATGGAACACGTGGATTCCATACGCTATTTTTGTGTTTAACACGACTCCACATAGCAGTACTGGTTATACGCCTCATGAGTTATTGTACGGTTATCCAGCTAGGATTCCAACTGTTCTCGAAAAAAATCCTCAAGTAACCTACAATTACGAAAATTATGCGACTGAGCTAAAATCCCGATTGCAACATGGATATAATAGCCGTGTTTTTTTTGCAAGTCCATATGGATTTGTCGAAAAAAACGACATCGGGACTAATAGTTTTACACGTAAATACAACAACAACTTAAATCCATATGGACTTAGCTAAGTCCAGATAATTATCGGGACTTACGTACTGTAAGTAAGAAGTTCCTAAGTCCCGATGTCGTTTTTTTCGACAAATCCATATGGACTTGCAAAAAAACACACCTAATATTGCTAAGGAAACTTTAGTAGGTAGTAAGGAAAAATCTAAGAAATATTACGATAAAAATACAAAGCAAAAAGCATTCAATATAGGCGACAAAGTCCTTATAAAGAACCATACAAGAAAGAACAAACTCTCTTCACTTTGGGAAGGTCCCTACGAGGTCCATAAAATAGTTTCTGACGAGACGACTGAAATAAAAATACGAAACCGGACGAAAGTAATTCACAACAACGACCTTAAACTCTTTACGGACTAAGCATAACGACCCTCTCCCAAATTAGTTTTATAAATGGTATTAAGGCAAATTTTTCCTCATAGAATGGAAGTAATCAACTACGAATCTAACTCAAAATGGATGTTGGTTAACATTATCAATCAAAACAAAGTGAAACTGAGAATTAATGGAAAATGCTACCTACGTAGTAAAGAACTAACAATTTTCGGTCAAAATTCAGAAAATACTATTCTAAAAAATTCATTTATTCCCCCAATAAATATGTCTATTAAATTCCTCTCTTCCACCAAAGTTAGCAAATAAAAAACAAATCAAATTACTTAAGTATGAAGACGATAATAGTCTCACAGAACTAGCACAACAGATTGATTACTTAAAAAAAGAAGAAAACAAGACATTACAACCCTTCAATAAGCATGACATACATCATTACACTCTTATCTACACTTTGGCAGCTGCCTTATTTATTGTTCTTGTCTACATTTTTAAATGCAAAATTAATCGGAAACTAAATCAGAAACAATGAAAGAAAACGACAAAACGCAAACTGATATACAATGCCATGACAAACATTTTGAAAAATCCCCAACTGAAGAAACCATGGTGGAAACACAATTTTATTCAGAACCCGAAACTTCCCCAAAATTTGTCTTACGCCCATATCCCAAATAACCAAAATATATATTATACACCTTACCTGTGTTAAATTAAAAACAAAAATTTTAGTAAAAAAAAAAAAAACATTATATATAAATACATAAATATAATCTGATAAGCTAAAAAAAAAAAAAAAATTGTTCTATAAAATTAGAAATTCTTATTTACAGATTAATTATAAATACCTGCTAAATACTATTGAACATAACTACATTTTTTAATAAGATTTCAGAATACTATAAATACTAGACACGTACATTAAATAAAAAAAAAATATACCATTAAATATTGTAAGAAAAAAAATATATATATCTATAATTATAAAATTTTTAACTAAACATACAATCAAAATATGTGACCTCTTCATCCTATTGCAACTTAGCAGAAAATTTACCTCTTCAAGGTATAATTTTCTTTCTTATAGGGGAGCGGGATGTAGTGATCCACTACATGCGACTCCTATAACAACATTAAACATCAATTTCCATTCCCAAGTCACCACACACGATCTTGTATAATATCACTTCGTTGTCATTCGCGCATCCGATCTAAACATTGCGACTCATTAATGTGTCATCTTCCAGAGCCCACTTAGTGAAACCTAATACCTACGGCAATTAATTAATTGTCGCTTGTTCCGTATCTGAGACGTAGCTACGAATATAGCTATTCAGAACATGGAACAGAATGGGCCAATACAAAGGTTCTAAGTAAGGCAAAGTAAGGTTGACCAACATGAGCATGCATTGTTTTTAAGTTCAATGTACTTCATATCGCACTTCAATAATTAGGCCGCTGCACTGCCTGTGTGTATCTGGTACCTGTATGGATAAGTGTATCGATTGAATATGCTTCATATTGGCCCAGTGTAAATGACATATGATCCTCATTGATTTTGGTGCAATGACAATAAATATTGATAATTATGACGAGGATGCATTTTCATATGAGGTTGTATGAAAAATACGATTTCATATGAAATATGCTGAACATCATTTTCATGTGGTTAAATGGTAGGGATGGAAATGGGCCTTAGAGCTAATAAAAAATATAAGAAAAACTTAAATTGTTTTTTTCAAATTCTCCCCGAGCAACTCTTCCCTTTAAACGTAAAGGAAGCACGGTTGAATTGTCGGGTCATTTCACAATTGAGCGGCGTATCGCTCAGTACGAAAGTTTGCGTTCTAAAACATTTCCTACCGCAAACGTACAAGTAACAAGACCCAAGGTAAACGAGTTGGAGTACTCAGATGAAGAAATCCATGACATCGATGCCTTAGCTGTCTCTCAAAAGAAAAATAATACTTTTAATATTTGTTGGAACTGCAAAACAAAAGGGCATTCATATATCCAATGCCCTAGCCCACAAAGAAATCTATTTTGCTTCAGGTGTGGATTAGAAAACACCACCTCTCCCAAGTGCACTAATTGTTCGGGAAACCGGAATCGGGGCGATCCAACCGGGGAGTTTTGCCCTCCACAAGTGATCCCGGAACAAAAACCTATGTAGAACCTTCAAACCCACCATATCTTTCAAACTCACCTGCTATTCTAAACCCCGATAGTTCTTCAAATACTACTAATAGTATACAACCACCGGATTTTCAAAATTCACTGACCTTGACTCTCGAAAGTAGTGTAAATAAAACACTAAGTTCAAATGTCACAATTCTCAAAAAACCATCTACAAAACGTAATGAAAACAAAGACATATCCTTGGAAAAAGAGAAACCAAAACCATTGTCACTTCATGAATGTTTGAAGCACTACTATGATGTTCGTAACTTTGCAACACTGACGATCCTAGACCATATGCCAGCGTTTCGATTTTCGGCAAAAGAATGCTAGGCCTCCTAGATAGTGGAGCCAGTATTAGCTGCCTAGGATCGGGGTGTCTGGAACTAGCAAGAAAAGAGGGTGTCTCTTTCAAAGCTTTTAACTCCAAAGTTAAGACCGCAAATGGAGATTCACAAACAATTGTAGGTCAATTTACAACAGAAGTAGCTTACAAAGGCGTGACAAAAGACATCACATTCTATCTAGTTCCCTCGTTAGAACAACCTTTATATTTAGGGGTGAATTTCTGGAGATCCTTTGTAATTGCACCCCACATTATTTCCGAAATTTCATCTTTGGAAAAAACAAGTGATCATAACGCTCACGAGCTGACAGCAGATCAATCAAAGAATCTTCAAAATGTTGTTAGTTTGTTTCCGTCTGCAGCCAAATTAGGGCTCGGACGAACTAAGCTGGAGGAACATACAATAAACACAGGTGATGCTGAGCCCGTTAAGCAACGGTATTACCCCGTCTCTCCAGCGGTTCAAGCCCTCATGTATGATGAATTGGATAGGATGCTTTCCTTAGGCGTCATCGAAGAAGTGCGTGGAGTTCTCCTGTTGTCCTTGTACAGAAGCCCGGGAAAAATCGCCTGTGCCTCGATTCTGGGAAAGTTAACAAAGTCACGAAAAACGATGCCTATCCACTTCATCATGTTGACGGGTTGCTGAGTCGTCAATCAGATACACACTTCATATCGAGTGTGGATCTGAAGGACGCCTTTCGGCATATACCTCTGGAGAGTTCATCAAGTGAAAAGACCGCGTTTACCGTGCCCGGCCGACCCTTATATCAATTTACGGTTATGCCCTTTGGCCTCTGCAATGCTGCACAACGGCTTTGCAGATTAATGGACAAAGTGATTCCCCATGAGTTGAGACAAAATATATTTGTTTACTTGGATGATTTGTTAGTAGTTTCGTCAACGTTTAAGGAGCATTTGGAAATGTTAACGAAACTTTCGTGACTTTTGAAAAATGCTGGCCTAACTATCAATATCGAAAAATCAAAATTTTCATTTAAAGAATTGAAATTTTTAGGCTATATCGTAGGAGGAGGGTGCATCCAAACAGATCCAGACAAAGTGTCTGCGATCAAAGAATTCCCTGTGCCAAAGACAGCCCGACAGGTGAGACGATTTTTGGGTCTGTCAGGATGGTACGGACGATTCGTCCACAATTACTCGTCTCTAGCTACTCCCTTGACAGATACACTAAAAAAATGTAAGTCCTTTAATTTCACTCCAGAGGCGTTGAAAGCTTTTGAAGAACTAAAACTTGCACTAACAACAGCACCAATCCTTGTCAATCCGGATTTTAAAAAACCGTTTAAGATCCTCTGTGATGCCTCAACGTCCGGTGTGGGTAGCGTATTGTGTCAGGAAGATGAGAACGGGGTTGAAAGACCGATTTATTACTACTCCCACAAACTTACGTCAGCACAACGTAATTATAGCATTACTGAGTTAGAGTGCTTAGCTGCAGTGTTAGGGGTAGAAAAATTCCGCTCATATGTGGAGGGGCAAGAATTTACGATAGTGACCGACCATGCGAGCCTGCGGTGGCTCATGAGTCAAAAGGATTTGAACGGACGGTTCGGTTGGCTCGTTGGAGCCTCAGACTTCAACGATTCACTTTTGAAATAGAGCATAGGAAGGGTACTCAAAATGTGGTGCCAGATGCCCTCTCTCGAGTCTACGCAGTGGACGAGATAGGATCTGAGCGACACATCCTTGTGAATCCTACTGATGTTCTATACATTGACCTTAACGATCCGGCTTTTAAGTCGGATGAATATGTAGGATTAATGCATACGATAGAGGAAAATAAAAATCAGCTACCTGACCTTCGTGTTTCAGACGGTTTTGTTTACAAGAAGGTCAAACCCTGCACAGGGGATCCCAGGGAAGATGACTGTGTCTGGAAACTCTGGATCCCATCCATACTAACTAATCGTTTGATCCAATTGTCACATGATCCTCCGCGCGCATCGCATGGTGGGATTGCGGAGACTTTGTACCGTCTTCAAGACCGTTTTTACTGGCCTAATATGGCGGCTCAGGTGAAAACGTTCGTCGGAGACTGCAATGTATGTAAAGCTTCCAAAGCTTCCAAAGCTCCAAACTCTATTCTAAGACCACCTATGGGACAAGCTTTCGTGGTCGATCGTCCTTTTCAACATGTTTATGTTGACTTTTTAGGGCCCTACCCTAGGTCAAAAAGGGGAAACAGTCACATAATCGTATTTCTCGACCAACTAACCAAATTTGTCCTGGCAAAACCCATTCGTAAAGCTATAGGTGAAGCTGCCATCAGTTATTGGAAGAGGAAGTCTTTTCATTGTTCGGGGTACCAGAACCACTTCTGTCCGACAGTGGTAAGCAGATCATTTGTAAAGATTTCTCGAAGTTCCTTGTAACCTATGGAACAAAGCACATCAAAACTGCCTCATATTCACCTCAGGCTAATGCAAGCGAGCGCGTAAATCGCTCGATTCTTGCGGCAATTCGCGCATATATTGGTTCCGACCAATCAAATTGGGATAAACAGTTATTATCTATAATGAGTGCTTTACGGTCGACTGTTCATTCGGCGATAGGCATATCGCCCCATGAAGCCCTTTTTGGCCAGAGCAAAATTGAGCACGGCTCAGATTACCAACTGTTGAAAAGACTAAAGAGCTTAAACAATTCGGAATTTACAGTGTTGCCAAAATCAGCGAAGATGAATATTATTCATGACAGGATTAAAGAATCCTTGGAAAAATCGCATTTAATTTACGAAAAAAATTATAATCTCAGGAGCAATGCCCGCTTCTACCAAGTAGGACAGAACGTATTAAAGCGAAACTTTATCCTCAGCGACGCAGCGAAAAATCGAAATGCGAAGTTATGTCCTAAATTCGTACCTGCAAAAGTTAAAAGTATAGTGGGTAATAATTTATATGAACTCACGGATTTGAAGGGGAATATTTTAGGGATAGTGCACGCAAAGGACATCCGTCAATAGTCTAGTTAAATAAAGTGAATTAGAAGGGGATAATTTATCTCAAAAAGCATATTGGGCGTAGGTCAACTCGTAGCCTAAATTAAGGCCCTTTTCATTCCATTTTCGTTCATAAAGTGATCGAAATTGAAAAGGTGTATATGGGCCATACACAAATGTGCTACCTCGGTTTTTTTTTTTTTTTGGTCTGTTTTCCCTACTCAACAACAGTAGACGCTGCCACTGATTACAATACGAATCGTTCCGACAACGATAGCTTCAAACTCGTTTCATTTTCGATGTTCTCATGCGCAATTGGAACCTAAGGGAAGTGGGCTGATTTAACTCTACTAGAGGCTTCACCGCTTATTTTCTTTTGCAACTTCCGAACGAGACGAATCGAAGAAATAAAAGAGCTGGCTTGATTTTTTTTTTGTGATAAAATATATTAATTAATATATGAATTTCTGATCACACACACTTGAATACGCTACCTACGTAAATTCGCATAGTCAAAATGATTTGATTTCATAATTAAATTCGTTCGTCTAGTTCGCTCGTCTAGTGCGAACTTGTGACCCTTGATAGACTCCCGGGCTTAGGAGTTTCTGGGACCCAAGGTAAAGGTTCATATA
>OW026366.1:116475830-116611876 GCA_932273885.2 Leucozona laternaria
AATACAAATACAAATACAAATACAAATACAAATACAAATACAAATACAAATACAAATACAAATACAAATACAAATACAAATACAAATACAAATACAAATACAAATACAAATACAAATACAAATACAAATACAAATACAAATACAAATACAAATACAAATACAAATACAAATACAAATACAAATACAAATACAAATACAAATACAAATACAAATACAAATACAAATACAAATACAAATACAAATACAAATACAAATACAAATACAAATACAAATACAAATACAAATACAAATACAAATACAAATACAAATACAAATACAAATACAAATACAAATACAAATACAAATACAAATACAAATACAAATACAAATACAAATACAAATACAAATACAAATACAAATACAAATACAAATACAAATACAAATACAAATACAAATACAAATACAAATACAAATACAAATACAAATACAAATACAAATACAAATACAAATACAAATACAAATACAAATACAAATACAAATACAAATACAAATACAAATACAAATACAAATACAAATACAAATACAAATACAAATACAAATACAAATACAAATACAAATACAAATACAAATACAAATACAAATACAAATACAAATACAAATACAAATACAAATACAAATACAAATACAAATACAAATACAAATACAAATACAAATACAAATACAAATACAAATACAAATACAAATACAAATACAAATACAAATACAAATACAAATACAAATACAAATACAAATACAAATACAAATACAAATACAAATACAAATACAAATACAAATACAAATACAAATACAAATACAAATACAAATACAAATACAAATACAAATACAAATACAAATACAAATACAAATACAAATACAAATACAAATACAAATACAAATACAAATACAAATACAAATACAAATACAAATACAAATACAAATACAAATACAAATACAAATACAAATACAAATACAAATACAAATACAAATACAAATACAAATACAAATACAAATACAAATACAAATACAAATACAAATACAAATACAAATACAAATACAAATACAAATACAAATACAAATACAAATACAAATACAAATACAAATACAAATACAAATACAAATACAAATACAAATACAAATACAAATACAAATACAAATACAAATACAAATACAAATACAAATACAAATACAAATACAAATACAAATACAAATACAAATACAAATACAAATACAAATACAAATACAAATACAAATACAAATACAAATACAAATACAAATACAAATACAAATACAAATACAAATACAAATACAAATACAAATACAAATACAAATACAAATACAAATACAAATACAAATACAAATACAAATACAAATACAAATACAAATACAAATACAAATACAAATACAAATACAAATACAAATACAAATACAAATACAAATACAAATACAAATACAAATACAAATACAAATACAAATACAAATACAAATACAAATACAAATACAAATACAAATACAAATACAAATACAAATACAAATACAAATACAAATACAAATACAAATACAAATACAAATACAAATACAAATACAAATACAAATACAAATACAAATACAAATACAAATACAAATACAAATACAAATACAAATACAAATACAAATACAAATACAAATACAAATACAAATACAAATACAAATACAAATACAAATACAAATACAAATACAAATACAAATACAAATACAAATACAAATACAAATACAAATACAAATACAAATACAAATACAAATACAAATACAAATACAAATACAAATACAAATACAAATACAAATACAAATACAAATACAAATACAAATACAAATACAAATACAAATACAAATACAAATACAAATACAAATACAAATACAAATACAAATACAAATACAAATACAAATACAAATACAAATACAAATACAAATACAAATACAAATACAAATACAAATACAAATACAAATACAAATACAAATACAAATACAAATACAAATACAAATACAAATACAAATACAAATACAAATACAAATACAAATACAAATACAAATACAAATACAAATACAAATACAAATACAAATACAAATACAAATACAAATACAAATACAAATACAAATACAAATACAAATACAAATACAAATACAAATACAAATACAAATACAAATACAAATACAAATACAAATACAAATACAAATACAAATACAAATACAAATACAAATACAAATACAAATACAAATACAAATACAAATACAAATACAAATACAAATACAAATACAAATACAAATACAAATACAAATACAAATACAAATACAAATACAAATACAAATACAAATACAAATACAAATACAAATACAAATACAAATACAAATACAAATACAAATACAAATACAAATACAAATACAAATACAAATACAAATACAAATACAAATACAAATACAAATACAAATACAAATACAAATACAAATACAAATACAAATACAAATACAAATACAAATACAAATACAAATACAAATACAAATACAAATACAAATACAAATACAAATACAAATACAAATACAAATACAAATACAAATACAAATACAAATACAAATACAAATACAAATACAAATACAAATACAAATACAAATACAAATACAAATACAAATACAAATACAAATACAAATACAAATACAAATACAAATACAAATACAAATACAAATACAAATACAAATACAAATACAAATACAAATACAAATACAAATACAAATACAAATACAAATACAAATACAAATACAAATACAAATACAAATACAAATACAAATACAAATACAAATACAAATACAAATACAAATACAAATACAAATACAAATACAAATACAAATACAAATACAAATACAAATACAAATACAAATACAAATACAAATACAAATACAAATACAAATACAAATACAAATACAAATACAAATACAAATACAAATACAAATACAAATACAAATACAAATACAAATACAAATACAAATACAAATACAAATACAAATACAAATACAAATACAAATACAAATACAAATACAAATACAAATACAAATACAAATACAAATACAAATACAAATACAAATACAAATACAAATACAAATACAAATACAAATACAAATACAAATACAAATACAAATACAAATACAAATACAAATACAAATACAAATACAAATACAAATACAAATACAAATACAAATACAAATACAAATACAAATACAAATACAAATACAAATACAAATACAAATACAAATACAAATACAAATACAAATACAAATACAAATACAAATACAAATACAAATACAAATACAAATACAAATACAAATACAAATACAAATACAAATACAAATACAAATACAAATACAAATACAAATACAAATACAAATACAAATACAAATACAAATACAAATACAAATACAAATACAAATACAAATACAAATACAAATACAAATACAAATACAAATACAAATACAAATACAAATACAAATACAAATACAAATACAAATACAAATACAAATACAAATACAAATACAAATACAAATACAAATACAAATACAAATACAAATACAAATACAAATACAAATACAAATACAAATACAAATACAAATACAAATACAAATACAAATACAAATACAAATACAAATACAAATACAAATACAAATACAAATACAAATACAAATACAAATACAAATACAAATACAAATACAAATACAAATACAAATACAAATACAAATACAAATACAAATACAAATACAAATACAAATACAAATACAAATACAAATACAAATACAAATACAAATACAAATACAAATACAAATACAAATACAAATACAAATACAAATACAAATACAAATACAAATACAAATACAAATACAAATACAAATACAAATACAAATACAAATACAAATACAAATACAAATACAAATACAAATACAAATACAAATACAAATACAAATACAAATACAAATACAAATACAAATACAAATACAAATACAAATACAAATACAAATACAAATACAAATACAAATACAAATACAAATACAAATACAAATACAAATACAAATACAAATACAAATACAAATACAAATACAAATACAAATACAAATACAAATACAAATACAAATACAAATACAAATACAAATACAAATACAAATACAAATACAAATACAAATACAAATACAAATACAAATACAAATACAAATACAAATACAAATACAAATACAAATACAAATACAAATACAAATACAAATACAAATACAAATACAAATACAAATACAAATACAAATACAAATACAAATACAAATACAAATACAAATACAAATACAAATACAAATACAAATACAAATACAAATACAAATACAAATACAAATACAAATACAAATACAAATACAAATACAAATACAAATACAAATACAAATACAAATACAAATACAAATACAAATACAAATACAAATACAAATACAAATACAAATACAAATACAAATACAAATACAAATACAAATACAAATACAAATACAAATACAAATACAAATACAAATACAAATACAAATACAAATACAAATACAAATACAAATACAAATACAAATACAAATACAAATACAAATACAAATACAAATACAAATACAAATACAAATACAAATACAAATACAAATACAAATACAAATACAAATACAAATACAAATACAAATACAAATACAAATACAAATACAAATACAAATACAAATACAAATACAAATACAAATACAAATACAAATACAAATACAAATACAAATACAAATACAAATACAAATACAAATACAAATACAAATACAAATACAAATACAAATACAAATACAAATACAAATACAAATACAAATACAAATACAAATACAAATACAAATACAAATACAAATACAAATACAAATACAAATACAAATACAAATACAAATACAAATACAAATACAAATACAAATACAAATACAAATACAAATACAAATACAAATACAAATACAAATACAAATACAAATACAAATACAAATACAAATACAAATACAAATACAAATACAAATACAAATACAAATACAAATACAAATACAAATACAAATACAAATACAAATACAAATACAAATACAAATACAAATACGAATACAAATACAAATACAAATACAAATACAAATACAAATACAAATACAAATACAAATACAAATACAAATACAAATACAAATACAAATACAAATACAAATACAAATACAAATACAAATACAAATACAAATACAAATACAAATACAAATACAAATACAAATACAAATACAAATACAAATACAAATACAAATACAAATACAAATACAAATACAAATACAAATACAAATACAAATACAAATACAAATACAAATACAAATACAAATACAAATACAAATACAAATACAAATACAAATACAAATACAAATACAAATACAAATACAAATACAGAATACAAATACAAATACAAATACAAATACAAATACAAATACAAATACAAATACAAATACAAATACAAATACAAATACAAATACAAATACAAATACAAATACAAATACAAATACAAATACAAATACAAATACAAATACAAATACAAATACAAATACAAATACAAATACAAATACAAATACAAATACAAATACAAATACAAATACAAATACAAATACAAATACAAATACAAATACAAATACAAATACAAATACAAATACAAATACAAATACAAATACAAATACAAATACAAATACAAATACAAATACAAATACAAATACAAATACAAATACAAATACAAATACAAATACAAATACAAATACAAATACAAATACAAATACAAATACAAATACAAATACAAATACAAATACAAATACAAATACAAATACAAATACAAATACAAATACAAATACAAATACAAATACAAATACAAATACAAATACAAATACAAATACAAATACAAATACAAATACAAATACAAATACAAATACAAATACAAATACAAATACAAATACAAATACAAATACAAATACAAATACAAATACAAATACAAATACAAATACAAATACAAATACAAATACAAATACAAATACAAATACAAATACAAATACAAATACAAATACAAATACAAATACAAATACAAATACAAATACAAATACAAATACAAATACAAATACAAATACAAATACAAATACAAATACAAATACAAATACAAATACAAATACAAATACAAATACAAATACAAATACAAATACAAATACAAATACAAATACAAATACAAATACAAATACAAATACAAATACAAATACAAATACAAATACAAATACAAATACAAATACAAATACAAATACAAATACAAATACAAATACAAATACAAATACAGATACAAATACAAATACAAATACAAATACAAATACAAATACAAATACAAATACAAATACAAATACAAATACAAATACAAATACAAATACAAATACAAATACAAATACAAATACAAATACAAATACAAATACAAATACAAATACAAATACAAATACAAATACAAATACAAATACAAATACAAATACAAATACAAATACAAATACAAATACAAATACAAATACAAATACAAATACAAATACAAATACAAATACAAATACAAATACAAATACAAATACAAATACAAATACAAATACAAATACAAATACAAATACAAATACAAATACAAATACAAATACAAATACAAATACAAATACAAATACAAATACAAATACAAATACAAATACAAATACAAATACAAATACAAATACAAATACAAATACAAATACAAATACAAATACAAATACAAATACAAATACAAATACAAATACAAATACAAATACAAATACAAATACAAATACAAATACAAATACAAATACAAATACAAATACAAATACAAATACAAATACAAATACAAATACAAATACAAATACAAATACAAATACAAATACAAATACAAATACAAATACAAATACAAATACAAATACAAATACAAATACAAATACAAATACAAATACAAATACAAATACAAATACAAATACAAATACAAATACAAATACAAATACAAATACAAATACAAATACAAATACAAATACAAATACAAATACAAATACAAATACAAATACAAATACAAATACAAATACAAATACAAATACAAATACAAATACAAATACAAATACAAATACAAATACAAATACAAATACAAATACAAATACAAATACAAATACAAATACAAATACAAATACAAATACAAATACAAATACAAATACAAATACAAATACAAATACAAATACAAATACAAATACAAATACAAATACAAATACAAATACAAATACAAATACAAATACAAATACAAATACAAATACAAATACAAATACAAATACAAATACAAATACAAATACAAATACAAATACAAATACAAATACAAATACAAATACAAATACAAATACAAATACAAATACAAATACAAATACAAATACAAATACAAATACAAATACAAATACAAATACAAATACAAATACAAATACAAATACAAATACAAATACAAATACAAATACAAATACAAATACAAATACAAATACAAATACAAATACAAATACAAATACAAATACAAATACAAATACAAATACAAATACAAATACAAATACAAATACAAATACAAATACAAATACAAATACAAATACAAATACAAATACAAATACAAATACAAATACAAATACAAATACAAATACAAATACAAATACAAATACAAATACAAATACAAATACAAATACAAATACAAATACAAATACAAATACAAATACAAATACAAATACAAATACAAATACAAATACAAATACAAATACAAATACAAATACAAATACAAATACAAATACAAATACAAATACAAATACAAATACAAATACAAATACAAATACAAATACAAATACAAATACAAATACAAATACAAATACAAATACAAATACAAATACAAATACAAATACAAATACAAATACAAATACAAATACAAATACAAATACAAATACAAATACAAATACAAATACAAATACAAATACAAATACAAATACAAATACAAATACAAATACAAATACAAATACAAATACAAATACAAATACAAATACAAATACAAATACAAATACAAATACAAATACAAATACAAATACAAATACAAATACAAATACAAATACAAATACAAATACAAATACAAATACAAATACAAATACAAATACAAATACAAATACAAATACAAATACAAATACAAATACAAATACAAATACAAATACAAATACAAATACAAATACAAATACAAATACAAATACAAATACAAATACAAATACAAATACAAATACAAATACAAATACAAATACAAATACAAATACAAATACAATACAAATACAAATACAAATACAAATACAAATACAAATACAAATACAAATACAAATACAAATACAAATACAAATACAAATACAAATACAAATACAAATACAAATACAAATACAAATACAAATACAAATACAAATACAAATACAAAAACAAATACAAATACAAATACAAATACAAATACAAATACAAATACAAATACAAATACAAATACAAATACAAATACAAATACAAATACAAATACAAATACAAATACAAATACAAATACAAATACAAATACAAATACAAATACAAATACAAATACAAATACAAATACAAATACAAATACAAATACAAATACAAATACAAATACAAATACAAATACAAATACAAATACAAATACAAATACAAATACAAATACAAATACAAATACAAATACAAATACAAATACAAATACAAATACAAATACAAATACAAATACAAATACAAATACAAATACAAATACAAATACAAATACAAATACAAATACAAATACAAATACAAATACAAATACAAATACAAATACAAATACAAATACAAATACAAATACAAATACAAATACAAATACAAATACAAATACAAATACAAATACAAATACAAATACAAATACAAATACAAATACAAATACAAATACAAATACAAATACAAATACAAATACAAATACAAATACAAATACAAATACAAATACAAATACAAATACAAATACAAATACAAATACAAATACAAATACAAATACAAATACAAATACAAATACAAATACAAATACAAATACAAATACAAATACAAATACAAATACAAATACAAATACAAATACAAATACAAATACAAATACAAATACAAATACAAATACAAATACAAATACAAATACAAATACAAATACAAATACAAATACAAATACAAATACAAATACAAATACAAATACAAATACAAATACAAATACAAATACAAATACAAATACAAATACAAATACAAATACAAATACAAATACAAATACAAATACAAATACAAATACAAATACAAATACAAATACAAATACAAATACAAATACAAATACAAATACAAATACAAATACAAATACAAATACAAATACAAATACAAATACAAATACAAATACAAATACAAATACAAATACAAATACAAATACAAATACAAATACAAATACAAATACAAATACAAATACAAATACAAATACAAATACAAATACAAATACAAATACAAATACAAATACAAATACAAATACAAATACAAATACAAATACAAATACAAATACAAATACAAATACAAATACAAATACAAATACAAATACAAATACAAATACAAATACAAATACAAATACAAATACAAATACAAATACAAATACAAATACAAATACAAATACAAATACAAATACAAATACAAATACAAATACAAATACAAATACAAATACAAATACAAATACAAATACAAATACAAAACAAATACAAATACAAATACAAATACAAATACAAATACAAATACAAATACAAATACAAATACAAATACAAATACAAATACAAATACAAATACAAATACAAATACAAATACAAATACAAATACAAATACAAATACAAATACAAATACAAATACAAATACAAATACAAATACAAATACAAATACAAATACAAATACAAATACAAATACAAATACAAATACAAATACAAATACAAATACAAATACAAATACAAATACAAATACAAATACAAATACAAATACAAATACAAATACAAATACAAATACAAATACAAATACAAATACAAATACAAATACAAATACAAATTCAAATACAAATACAAATACAAATACAAATACAAATACAAATACAAATACAAATACAAATACAAATACAAATACAAATACAAATACAAATACAAATACAAATACAAATACAAATACAAATACAAATACAAATACAAATACAAATACAAATACAAATACAAATACAAATACAAATACAAATACAAATACAAATACAAATACAAATACAAATACAAATACAAATACAAATACAAATACAAATACAAATACAAATACAAATACAAATACAAATACAAATACAAATACAAATACAAATACAAATACAAATACAAATACAAATACAAATACAAATACAAATACAAATACAAATACAAATACAAATACAAATACAAATACAAATACAAATACAAATACAAATACAAATACAAATACAAACACAAATACAAATACAAATACAAATACAAATACAAATACAAATACAAATACAAAAACAAATACAAATACAAATACAAATACAAATACAAATACAAATACAAATACAAATACAAGCCAACATCTGATTTTATACACGATTTTATTTTTTGTTCGTTTCAATTTTATGTAATTAACACAAGTGTTTCCAGAACTATTAGTTACAGATCTTTTCGTTCATTAAACGTTACTGATTTAAGAAATATTATTGGAAATAACTACTGGAATGATATTTTGTATACAGTCGATGTTATTAGCAAAGTTTCACTATTTAATAGCTTGTTGGAAAGACTTTACGATGAATATGTTCCAGTTGTCACCAAGCAAGTTAAGAATTCAAAGTTTTGTCCTTGGTATAATAAGGATATTGAAATTTTAATTCGAGAAAGAGAGCGTTTTTTAAGAAAATACAAAAGAAAACCTTCGGAATTCAATAAGCGTCAGTATATCTTTGCTCGTAATAAAGTTACTACTCTTATACGCTCTTGTAAAAAAACATTTTTTTTTTCAAAAACTTGACGTTTCATTAGGTTCCAAAGTACTTTGGAAAAACTTGAAAGAAGTTGGCGTCACTGAATTTAAAAATTTGTCAAAATGCCCTTTGGACCCACAGTTAATGAAGTCATTTTATTCTCCACCACAGGCTAATCCGAGCTTGCCTTTAATTGTTCCTGAAGCTAATGGCGTATTTCCATTCAACTGTATTGATGAAACTGAGGTAATAAATGCTATAAAGTTAATTAAATCCAATGCTATCGGCTCTGATAATATTTCGCCGAAATTTATTCGACTAATTTTACCTATTGTTCTTCCGCCTATTAAACATATTTTGAATACATGCATCTATAGCAGTGAATTTCCTAATGAATGGAAAAATGCCACAATTATACCTGTTCCAAAAAGAAACAATCCTTCAGAGCCATCTGATTTTAGGCCTATTAGTTTGCTTTCATTTTTTGGTAAAGTTTTCGAAAGACTGATGGCTAATCAAATTCTCGGCTTCATTCAAACTAGTAACATTTTGTCTAAAAGGCAGTCTGGATTTCGAAACAAACATAGTCGTGAATCTGCAGTCCTTAAGGTTACAACAGATTTCCGCAGTGCTCTCGATTGGAATCAGTTGGGTGTAATGGTCCTTTTGGATTTTTCAAAAGCATTTGATTGTATTGACCACCAAATTTTAATTTCTAAGTTGAGTAATAAATTCAATTTTTCGACAACGGCTCTTAAACTCTTGCGTAACTATCTTATATATCGAGTTCAATGAATTAAAACTGATCAAGGTACTTCTAGTCCATATATAGTTGATTGCGGTGTTCCTCAAGCATCAGTACTTGGACCTCATCTATTTTCGTTATTTATAAATGATCTTCCTGAAATTGTTCTTAGTTGCCGTATACACATGTATGCGGATGATGTGTTATTATATTTTTTTCGTGAATTGGGTTTGGTGGAAGATTGTGTTGCTCGATTTATTGAAGATCTACTTAGCATACAAAGATGGGCTGATTCTAACAAACTCAACCTTAATCCGTCAAAAACTTTAAATATGGTTTGTTCTCGAAGCCAAGTTTATCTCTTTGATTTCCCAAAAGTTGTGTTAAATGGGCAAACAATTGAATATGTGAAAAAAGTTAAGTATTTAGGTTTTCTAATTAATGAGAAATTAACTTGTTGTGTTGCAGTTTCTGAATCTGTAAGAAGAATTTACTTTGGTATTCGGTCTTAAAGATCCTCATCACATATTTTAGATTCTAAAATGAAGAAACATTCAGTAAAAACTCTTATCCTACCATTTTTTACTTTTAACTGCTCTGTATATCCTGTCCTTGATTATGAATGCAAACGTAAACTGAATGTTGCGTTCAATGACTGCTTGCGTTTCATCCACAATATCCCAAGATATGTTAGTGCATCTAATATTCAGTTTTCCTTGTTGGGACTTAGCTTAGACAAGTACCTGATGTTTCGTAATGTTATTAAACTTTTTAACATAATACATAATTTGTGTCCAGTGTATTTAGAGGAATTAATTCAATATGCCCAGTCGCAAAGAGGGTTGCGATTGATTTTACCGCGTTTCACACACATCGTTGCAGAGCGATCTTTTTTTGTGTCTGCTATTCGATTTTGGAATGGTCTTCCAATCGAACTGCAGAGAGTTATTTCACCAGCCATTTTTAGGAGGTAGATATTTTTGCACCTTTCTACACATAATTAATTTGCCTTGTATAAATTTCAATTATTATATAATTTGTATATACATAATTGTATCTAAATAATGTACATACTACTCAATTATTATTATTATGTTTCTTTTTTTATATATAAAATATAACCTTTTAACTTATCCATTTATTTTTTTATTTTTTTTTAATATTTTTAATATAATTGTAATTTTTTTTAAACACTTGGTAAGCTAGTTTCGATACTACTAAAAGATTTTTTTTTCTTGCTGTATCATGTAAATATTTTTTAAATACAAATACATATACAAATACAAATACAAATACAAATACAAAAACAAATACAAATACAAATACAAATACAAATACAAATACAAATACAAATACAAATACAAATACAAATACAAATACAAATACAATTACAAATACAAATACAAATACAAATACAAATACAAATACAAATACAAATACAAATACAAATACAAATACAAATACAAATACAAATACAAATACAAATACAAATACAAATACAAATACAAATACAAATACAATACAAATACAAATACAAATACAAATACAAATACAAATACAAATACAAATACAAATACAAATACAAATACAAATACAAATACAAATACAAATACAAATACAAATACAAATACAAATACAAATACAAATACAAATACAAATACAAAACAAATACAAATACAAATACAAATACAAATACAAATACAAATACAAATACAAATACAAATACAAATACAAATACAAATACAAATACAAATACAAATACAATACAAATACAAATACAAATACAAATACAAATACAAATACAAATACAAATACAAATACAAATACAAATACAAATACAAATACAAATACAAATACAAATACAAATACAAATACAAATACAAATACAAATACAAATACAAATACAAATACAAATACAAATACAAATACAAATACAAATACAAATACAAATACAAATACAAATACAAATACAAATACAAATACAAATACAAATACAATACAAATACAAATACAAATACAAATACAATACAAATACAAATACAAATACAAATACAATACAATACAAATACAAATACAAATACAAATACAAATACAAAATACAAATACAAATACAAATACAAATACAAATACAAATACAAATACAAATACAAATACAAATACAAATACAAATACAAATACAAAATACAAATACAAATACAAATACAAATACAAATACAAATACAAATACAAATACAAATACAAATACAAATACAAATACAAATACAAATACAAATACAAATACAAATACAAATACAAATACAAATACAAATACAAATACAAATACAAATACAAATACAAATACAAATACAAATACAAATACAAATACAAATACAAATACAAATACAAATACAAATACAAATACAAATACAAATACAAATACAAATACAAATACAAATACAAATACAAATACAAATACAAATACAAATACAAATACAAATACAAATACAAATACAATACAAATACAAATACAAATACAAATACAAATACAAATACAAATACAAATACAAATACAAATACAAATACAAATACAAATACAAATACAAATACAAATACAAATACAAATACAAATACAAATACAAATACAAATACAAATACAAATACAAATACAAATACAAATACAAATACAAATACAAATACAAATACAAATACAAATACAAATACAAATACAAATACAAATACAAATACAAATACAATACAAATACAAATACAAATACAAATACAAATACAAATACAAATACAAATACAAATACAAATACAAATACAAATACAAATACAAATACAAATACAAATACAATACAAATACAAATACAAATACAAATACAAATACAAATACAAATACAAATACAAATACAATACAAATACAAATACAAATACAAATACAAATACAAATACAAATACAAATACAAATACAAATACAAATACAAATACAAATACAAAATACAAATACAAATACAAATACAAATACAAATACAAATACAAATACAAATACAAATACAAATACAAATACAAATACAAATACAAATACAAATACAAATACAAATACAAATACAAATACAAATACAAATACAAATACAAATACAATACAAATACAAATACAAATACAAATACAAATACAAATACAAATACAAATACAAATACAAATACAAATACAAATACAAATACAAATACAAATACAAATACAAATACAAAATACAAATACAATACAAATACAAATACAAATACAAATACAAATACAAATACAAATACAAATACAAATACAAATACAAATACAAATACAAATACAAATACAAATACAAATACAAATACAAATACAAATACAAATACAAATACAAATACAAATACAAATACAAATACAAATACAAATACACATACAAATACAAATACAAATACAAATACAAATACAAATACAAATACAAATACAAATACAAATACAAATACAAATACAAATACAAATACAAATACAAATACAAATACAAATACAAATACAAATAAAAAAAACAAATACAAATAACAAATACAAATACAAATACAAATACAAATACAAATACAAATACAAATACAAATACAAATACAAATACAAATACAAATACAAATACAAATACAAATACAAATACAAATACAAATACAAATACAAATACAAATACAAATACAAATACAAATACAAATACAAATACAAATACAAATACAAATACAAATACAAATACAAATACAAATACAAATACAAATACAAATACAAATACAAATACAAATACAAATACAAATACAAATACAAATACAAATACAAATACAAATACAAATACAAATACAAATACAAATACAAATACAAATACAAATACAAATACAAATACAAATACAATACAAATACAAATACAAATACAAATACAAATACAAATACAAATACAAATACAAATACAAATACAAATACAAATACAAATACAAATACAAATACAAATACAAATACAAATACAAATACAAATACAAATACAAATACAAATACAAATACAAATACAAATACAAATACAAATACAAATACAAATACAAATACAAATACAAATACAAATACAAATACAAATACAAATACAAATACAAATACAAATACAAATACAAATACAAATACAAATACAAATACAAATACAAATACAAATACAAATACAAATACAAATACAAATACAAATACAAATACAAATACAAATACAAATACAAATACAAATACAAATACAAATACAAATACAAATACAAATACAAATACAAATACAAATACAAATACAAATACAAATACAAATACAAATACAAATACAAATACAAATACAATACAAATACAAATACAAATACAAATACAAATACAAATACAAATACAAATACAAATACAAATACAAATACAAATACAAATACAAATACAAATACAAATACAAATACAAATACAAATACAAATACAAATACAAATACAAATACAAATACAAATACAAATACAAATACAAATACAAATACAAATACAAATACAAATACAAATACAAATACAAATACAAATACAAATACAAATACAAATACAAATACAAATACAAATACAAATACAAATACAAATACAAATACAAATACAAATACAAATACAAATACAAATACAAATACAAATACAAATACAAATACAAATACAAATACAAATACAAATACAAATACAAATACAAATACAAATACAAATACAATACAAATACAAATACAAATACAAATACAAATACAAATACAAATACAAATACAAATACAAATACAAATACAAATACAAATACAAATACAAATACAAATACAAATACAAATACAAATACAAATACAAATACAAATACAAATACAAATACAAATACAAATACAAATACAAATACAAATACAAATACAAATACAAATACAAATACAAATACAAATACAAATACAAATACAAATACAAATACAAATACAAATACAAATACAAATACAAATACAAATACAAATACAAAATACAAATACAAATACAAATACAAATACAAATACAAATACAAATACAAATACAAATACAAATACAAAATACAAATACAAATACAAATACAAATACAAATACAAATACAAATACAAATACAAATACAAATACAAATACAAATACAAATACAAATACAAAATACAAATACAAATACAAATACAAATACAAATACAAATACAAATACAAATACAAATACAAATACAAATACAAAATACAAATACAAATACAAATACAAATACAAATACAAATACAAATACAAATACAAATACAAATACAAATACAAATACAAATACAAATACAAATACAAATACAAATACAACTACAAATACAAATACAAATACAAATACAAATACAAATACAAATACAAATACAAATACAAATACAAATACAAATACAAATACAAATACAAATACAAATACAAATACAAATACAAATACAAATACAAATACAAATACAAATACAAATACAAATACAAATACAAATACAAATACAAATACAAATACAAATACAAATACAAATACAAATACAAATACAAATACAAATACAAATACAAATACAAATACAAATACAAATACAAATACAAATACAAATACAAATACAAATACAAATACAAATACAAATACAAATACAAATACAAATACAAATACAAATACAAATACAAATACAAATACAAATACAAATACAAATACAAATACAAATACAAATACAATACAAATACAAATACAAATACAAATACAAATACAAATACAAATACAAATACAAATACAAATACAAATACAAATACAAATACAAATACAAATACAAATACAAATACAAATACAAATACAAATACAAATACAAATACAAATACAAATACAAATACAAATACAAATACAAATACAAATACAAATACAAATACAAATACAAATACAAATACAAATACAAATACAAATACAAATACAAATACAAATACAAATACAAATACAAATACAAATACAAATACAAATACAAATACAAATACAAATACAAATACAAATACAAATACAAATACAAATACAAATACAAATACAAATACAAATACAAATACAAATACAAATACAAATACAATACAAATACAAATACAAATACAAATACAAATACAAATACAAATACAAATACAAATACAAATACAAATACAAATACAAATACAAATACAAATACAAATACAAATACAAATACAAACAAATACAAATACAAATACAAATACAAATACAAATACAAATACAAATACAAATACAAATACAAATACAAATACAAATACAAATACAAATACAAATACAAATACAAATACAAATACAAATACAAATACAAATACAAATACAAATACAAATACAAATACAAATACAAATACAAATACAAATACAAATACAATACAAATACAAATACAAATACAAATACAAATACAAATACAAATACAAATACAAATACAAATACAAATACAAATACAAATACAAATACAAATACAAATACAAATACAAATACAAATACAAATACAAATACAAATACAAATACAAATACAAATACAAATACAAATACAAATACAAATACAAATACAAATACAAATACAAATACAAATACAAATACAAATACAAATACAAATACAAATACAAATACAAATACAAATACAAATACAAATACAAATACAAATACAAATACAAATACAAATACAAATACAAATACAAATACAAATACAAATACAAATACAAATAAAAATACAAATACAAATACAAATACAAATACAAATACAAATACAAATACAAATACAAATACAAATACAAATACAAATACAAATACAAATACAAATACAAATACAAATACAAATACAAATACAAATACAAATACAAATACAAATACAAATACAAATACAAATACAAATACAAATACAAATACAAATACAAATACAAATACAAATACAAATACAAATACAAATACAAATACAAATACAAATACAAATACAAATACAAATACAAATACAAATACAAATACAAATACAAATACAAATACAAATACAAATACAAATACAAATACAAATACAAATACAAATACAAATACAAATACAAATACAAATACAAATACAAATACAAATACAAATACAAATACAAATACAAATACAAATACAAATACAAATACAAATACAAATACAAATACAAATACAAATACAAATACAAATACAAATACAAATACAAATACAAATACAAATACAAATACAAATACAAATACAAATACAAATACAAATACAAATACAAATACAAATACAAATACAAATACAAATACAAATACAAATACAAATACAAATACAAATACAAATACAAATACAAATACAAATACAAATACAAATACAAATACAAATACAAATACAAATACAAATACAAATACAAATACAAATACAAATACAAATACAAATACAAATACAAATACAAATACAAATACAAATACAAATACAAATACAAATACAAATACAAATACAAATACAAATACAAATACAAATACAAATACAAATACAAATACAAATACAAATACAAATACAAATACAAATACAAATACAAATACAAATACAAATACAAATACAAATACAAATACAAATACAAATACAAATACAAATACAAATACAAATACAAATACAAATACAAATACAAATACAAATACAAATACAAATACAAATACAAATACAAATACAAATACAAATACAAATACAAATACAAATACAAATACAAATACAAATACAAATACAAATACAAATACAAATACAAATACAAATACAAATACAAATACAAATACAAATACAAATACAAATACAAATACAAATACAAATACAAACACAAATACAAATACAAATACAAATACAAATACAAATACAAATACAAATACAAATACAAATACAAATACAAATACAAATACAAATACAAATACAAATACAAATACAAATACAAATACAAATACAAATACAAATACAAATACAAATACAAATACAAATACAAATACAAATACAAATACAAATACAAATACAAATACAAATACAAATACAAATACAAATACAAATACAAATACAAATACAAATACAAATACAAATACAAATACAAATACAAATACAAATACAAATACAAATACAAATACAAATACAAATACAAATACAAATACAAATACAAATACAAATACAAATACAAATACAAATACAAATACAAATACAAATACAAATACAAATACAAATACAAATACAAATACAAATACAAATACAAATACAAATACAAATACAAATACAAATACAAGGGATTTGTGCGTTTGGCGAACAAAAATACCGACGATGAAACATCTATGTTGCTAAGCAGGATTCCTCCAAGCAGCATTGCAAAAGCTTAATTCACCTCTTAGCTTAAGCTTGTCATCAATTCACAAGCTAGCGACTCACTTATGAATTGAAAAAAATTTATTCATAAAGTAATAAACTTATATCTTAAAAAAAAATTAATTCTTAAGGTTGTTAGTTATTTGTGAATTAAAAAAATTTAATTCATAAGCTAGCTAGTGACTAATGAATTAAAAAATAAGAGGGATAAAAACAAAATAAGTTGGTATTTTTGTTGTTTTTGTTTTTGTGGACTTTTTAGAATTTAATTCTTTAGGTTTTTTTTGTGACCTTTAGTCCAATTGCGTTTCGCCTAGGTACAGCAGTTAGGCTCATCAGTTTAGATGCTGCTGTACCCTTCTAAAGACGCAAAATTTTGCTCGATGGTTATCGACTCTTAATATAATAAACAGTGCATAAGCACTGTAAATTATATTATTCTAGGGGAACTTGGTTAAGCTCATGCACCCAGAATTAATATGTATGTATAGCTCGTGGTCTAGCTACGAAGAATAAGAGGGATAAAAACAAAATAAGTTGGTATTTTTGTTGTTTTTGTTTTTGTGGACTTTCCACAAAAAAAAAAACAAACAAAAACAATAAAATAAGTTGGTATTTTTGTTGTTTTTGTTTTTGTGGACTTTCCACAAACAAAAAACAAACAAAAACAATAACAATACCAACTTATTTTGTTTTTATCCCTCTTATTCTACGTAGCTAGACCACGAGCTATACATACATATTAATTCTGGGTGCATGAGCTTAACCAAGTTCCCCTAGAATAATATAGTTTACAGTGCTTATGCACTGTTTATTAGATTAAGAGTCGATAACCATCGACCAAAATTTTGCGTCTTTAGAAGGGTACAGCAGTATCTAAACTGATGAGCCTAACTGCTGTACCTAGGCGAAACGCAATTGGACTAAAGGTCACAAAAAAACCTAAAGAATTAAAAAATATTCAATTCATAAGCCAGTTAGTGACTTAGGAATTAAAAAAAAATAATTCATAAGCTAGTTAGTACCTATTTCTTAGGAATTGGAAAAAATTTGATTCATAAGCTAGTTAAGTTAGTGAATTGGGAATTAAAAACAATTTAGGTGCCAGTTATAGCTTTCATTGAAACTCATCATTGAACATTTTAATGATTGGTTTTGAGGGACTTATAAAGCAAAATCAGTGCATATTTTGATGCCAATAAGAAGGCGGTGACTTAATTATTAATTCTTGCCAAAAAAAAAATTCGTTTTGGCCCAACCGTCCACATAAAATGACTTTTATTATTTCAATGATTGAACTACCTTACCAATGATCATTGAAAAATTAAACTTCATTTTATGGCGAAGTTTGAGAACGAAAAAAATTTTTTTTTGCACAAGAATTATAATTTAAGCCATTAGCCTTATTTTTGCATCAAAATAATTCCTGCATTCATTTCCTAAACATCTCAAAATGAGTCATTAAAATTTTCAATGATGATTTTCAATTAAAGATATAACTGGCACCTTAATTCATAAGCCAGTTAGCGAAAATTTAATTCATAAGCTAGTAAGTGACTTATGAATTAAACAAAATGTAGTAGTATATGTAACAATGCGTAGGTAGTATGTATGTATATATGAAATGTGAATTATCTTTAGTCTAAAACTTTACCTCGTCATATAAAGACCTTAAAATAAAGTTGTCATGTTGTTTTTTATTTCGTTGCGATCTACAGGTTATGGGCCCAGATCATCATGGCTTTAGAATTGGTTTTTGCAAAAATTAAACCTTTTGACGGTAAAAACTTTGATTCATGGAAATATCGGGTAGAACATTTTTTAGAGGCTCAAAGTATTCTCGATGTTCTTTCGACCCCGAAGCCGGAGCTAACGGGAACAACAACGGCAAATAACAGTGCTGCAATTAAAGAATGGAGTGAGAAAAACTTGAAAGCCAAAAATTTAATTATTTGTTTGGTAGATGATAATCATTTAGAGTACATCAAAAGTAAGACACATTTTCAGGGACGAACATGGCGAAGCAAAATATGTTGCGAGCAAGGTTGGACAGACTCAGGTATGAACTCGGTAGCGACATGAAGAAGCATTTCATCAGCTTTGACGAGTGTGTGAGGGAATTGACGGCGGCAGGTGCCAAATTAGACTCAAATGAAATAATTTATTATTTATTCAAGTCATTTCCCGAAGAATTTCAGCCGCTTATAACGGCGTTAGAAAATATACCTGATGATGGATTGTGCAAAATCCCGTTTGTTGAGGAAATGCGGAAGCAAGCACATAAAGAGAGCGCAGACGTTGATAGCAATCATGACGCTACTTTTTCTGCGAGCTTCTCTGGAGAATGCTTCAAGTGCAAAAAAAAAGGGGCATAAAAGCCTTAATTGCCCACAAAAAGGATCAACATCGAATTACAGAAGGAAAGGTAGATTTTCAAAGCATTCGAATGATACCAGCGCCAGATGGGATCAAAAAGTGTTGATGGGAGCATTTGGGTACTAGAATCTGGTAACACACGTCATGTAACAAATAATTTGGACGCGTTAACTTCTGTGGAACAATTAAAAACGCCCTTGATCATAAGTACGGCCGGAAAAAAGGGTGAGCTTCAAGCAACACACAGAGGCTTGTTTAAAGGGTACACTTTTGTTGATGGAAAAAGAGTGAATATCGAGGTAAATGGTGTGCTGTATGCTAAGGAGCTTAGAGCCAACCTCCTTTCAATAAAAGCGCTACAAGAGAAGGGCCTAGAAATCTTTTTTGGACGCCAAAAGAATGCTTTCATGAAATCAGTTGGATCAACTATTGCTATTGGTGAGTTATCAAGTTTCTTATATGAAGTGAAAATTCATCCATTGAACCCGCAACTAAACGTGTGTGAAATCAGTGACGTATGGCACCGTCGATTAGGTCATGTTAATAAATCCTACTTTAAACAGTTAGACTATAATCACATGGTAACTGGCTTGGAGGTTGGTGAAGAAAATGTGTCGTGCGTACCTTGTGCAGAAGTGAAGCAAGCGGAAATCACTTATTCAAGACAGAGACCACCTACTTCGAGAATTTTAGAACGCATACATTCAGATGTTTGTGGCACAATCACTCCATGTACGTATGAAGGGCAAAGGTACTTTTTCAGCTTTATCGATGACTATAGCCATTTCGTTCGTGTTTATTTAATAAAAAAGAAATCAGATATGTTTGAGTGCTTCAAACAATACCTAAATCACGTGACAGGGCACGGCTTGTGGCAAGAGGTTGTCGACTATGAGCAAACCTATGCTCCTGCAGCAATGTTGGCTGCAATACCAACCGTTCTTTCAGTGGCTATTCACAAAAGCTACATAATTAACCAAATGGATGTGAAGACAGCGTTTCTTAGCGGGGAAAGAAACGGTATATATGAATGTTCCGGAAGACATGCAGACAGAAAACGGTATGATCTGTCAGTTACAGAAGGCCCTATATGGACTGAAGCAGTCACCTCTCTGTTGGTATAGAAAATTCAACGACGCTGCTGAAAAATTGGATTCTCGAGATCTTAACATGATTATTGTGTGTAAGTAAGATACCACGAAGGGTTTGTAATGTATTTGGTCTTATATGTTGACGACCTGCTACTTATAAGTGAAAATATTGATCAACGCAATGAAGTCAAAAGCTTGTTTACATGTCAATTCGAGATGAAAGAGACAACAGAGTTAGAATAATTTCTTGGTATAGGAATAGGTTATAATGCAAAAGAACCTCGACTTAGCATGTCGCAAAGAAAAGCAAATAACGATTTACTGGAATGTATGAAGATGAGTGATTGCAAAGGTGCTTCTACTCCAATGGATAGGTCAACTCGTTTAAAGAAGCTAGATGCAAATATGAAGATGTACCGTGTAGAGAGCTGATTGGAAAAGTTATGTACTTGATGTTGTGCAGCATACCTGATGTCTGCTTTGCCATTTCTCAGCTCAGTCGCCATCAAGATGCTCTAGGCGTTGAGCATTGGCAAAGTGCGAAACGATTGCTAAGATACCTTAAATCAACTATAAACTATGAATTGGTTTACAACAAAACCCCAAATACGAAACCACTAGTTGGTTTTGCAGATGCAGATTATGCTTCCGATGAGTACGATAGGAAGTCAACAAGTGGATTCCTGTAGAAAGTATTTGGCAATACAGTAAGCTGGACGTCAAAGAAGCAGCTAGTCGTTACATGCTCCACTACCGAATCCGAATACGTAGCGTTAGCACTGGCTGTGCAAGAAGGTGTATGGGTGCGAGGACTACTTTTTGATTTAATGATTGAAGTTAAAACCATCCCGATTTTTGAAGACAACCAGAGCTGCATTAAAATGGCTATCAATATGGAAAACAAGCGAGTCAAACATATAGATGTAAATAACCACTTCATTAGACAAAAAATTGAAGAAGGTGAAGTTGATTTGCACTACGTGAGTACTGCAGATCAAGAAGCGTACATTTTAACGAAGGCGCTTCCACAACAGCAGTTCCGAATTCTTGCAGAAAAACTTGGCCTCATGCATCGAGAAGGTGTAATGCATAGGTAGTATTTATGTATATATGAAATATGAAATGTGAATTATCTTTAGTCTAAAATTTTACCTCGTCATATAAAGACCTTAAAAATTTAATTCATAAGCTAGTTAGTAACTTATAAATTTAAAAAAATTAATTCATAAGCTAGTTGCTTATTTGGAAATTCGTAACATTTTTTTAGTGCATAATTGTAAAGAAAAGTGGTTTTGCAGCTTTTGAACAATTTTGAGTGAATTGCTGTTTCTAACCAAATTAAATAAAACCCAATTTAAAGCAGGAGCCTATAAATTGGAATTGAATTTTGGCGATGCGTCGTTGTCGAACTCATTCAAAAGGCATGTGGCCAATGTTCATCTGTAGTTCTCTCAAGATGCCTGAAAGGGTAAATCATGATATTTTTTGTATATTTTCGCTCGTTAATCTTATTTCTATCTTTCAGACAACCAATCTCAAACAATTCGTGCTCCAAGGCCAGAAATCGTTCATCAGTTCCGTGTGCCTGAGAAACGTCCACCGCGCTTTAATCACTGAAAGGCTTGCTAAGTACTTTTAAGTTCTTCCCAGCAGATGGCAAATGAAAGGCTTTCATCCTGCCAAATATAAAATCTAATCTCAATGTTATTGTAATTTTGATTGTTTGTTTTTATATTTTATTCGGAATTAGAAAAACATCAACAAGAATAATTGAATACGTAATTTCTTTTTACTGATGGTGTGATTTTCTTGTGTTGATACATTAGAGCCGTTTGCTGATACGAAACTTAAATATATATGTTCAACTTACAACGCTTGTGTTCTACTTTTTCCTCAGCGTAAACTTTCACATAAGCTCTTATGTTAAACATAAATTCTTTAGTTTCGTTTCAGCAAATGGCTCTTAGTTACTAGATTACTGAACTACTTCGACCACAGAGTAGAAGTAGTTCACTACAGCCAGAAGTACTTGGCAGTAGATACTGGAGCCCGAAGGAACGTATTGTTGTCCAGTTTTTATTGTGTTTTTAAATAAAGTTGTTTTAGCGAATAGTTTTTGAAAAATTAATTTTCAAATTCAAAATTTTGAAAAAAAAAATGAAAAAATTTCGTTCAAACTAATTTTGTTCAAAATTTTACGTCATTAAATAGTATTTTTGTTTTCAACATTCAATGCTCTTATTAATTTTTATAAATTTGACATGAATTCCGGTGCCAGAAGAGGTGAGTTTTGATAAAAAGCAGGAGCCTATAAATTAGAATTGATTTTTGGCGATGCGTCGTTGTCTACCAATCCGTCCGAAACATGACGCAGTACACACCACGCTGCACATACTGCAAGGACGGAGAGGGAAATCTGATCACCGATCCTCAAAGCATACTGGAGCGATGGGAAGTGTACTTCAATGAATTGCTAAATGGTCAGCTCACTGCAGAAGTGGAGGCTCCACTATTTCAAGAAGAGTACCCTATGTTGCCGCCACCAAGCATAGAAGAGGTTGAGAAGGCTATAGGCCGGCTAAAGAAAAACAAAGCCCCGGGAGCCGATGGTATACCAGCCGAACTATTTCATCACGGTGGGCCAGCTTTACGTCAAGCAATTCATGAGATTATAGTGCACGTGTGGGAGCATGAAGAAATTCCAGAAGACTGGCGAAAAGGTATAATTTGCCCCATACATAAGAAGGGAGATGTCACAACGTGCAGCAATTATAGAGGTATCACGTTGTTGAGTACCGCCTATAAGATACTCTCCTCTATCCTACAAGACCGGATAACCCCATACGCTAAAACCATCATCGGACAATATCAGTGTGGTTTCATTCCAGGCAAATCAACAACTGATCAGATCTTTACCCTTAGGCAGGCGATGGAAAAATGTCTAGAATTTAACATCCCAACATACCACCTGTTTATAGACTTTAAGGCCGCCTACGATAGCATAGCCAGGGTAGAGCTTTACAAAGCCATGAGAGAATTCGGCATCCCAAATAAATTGACACGACTATGTAGGTTGACCATGACCAACGTAACAAGCCAAGTAAAAAAAAACGGATTACTATCCAAACCAATCAACATCTTTAATGGACTCCGACAAGGGGATGGTTTGGCCTGCCTCCTTTTCAACCTGGCGTTGGAGAAAGCAATCCGTGACTCTGGCACGGCAACAAGAGGGACCATCGTCAACAGGTCCAGCCAGATACTGGCTTACGCAGACGACATCGACATCATCGGAAGAACCGAGCAAGCTGTACATGATTCCTTCATCCAGATCGAGCAGGCGGCACAAAATCTGGGGCTGCACATTAGTGAAGGTAAAACAAAGTACATGGTGGCGTCGAATGCGAGAGGAACAGTTGGTCAAACAATCAAGGTAGCGGAGCACGAATTTGAAGTGGTGCAATCCTTTAAATACCTTGGGTCAATAGTAGCAGCCGATAACAATATAGAAGAAGAAATACGCGGGCGGCTTCTCAAATCCAACAGAGCCTACTATAGTCTGTCAAAGCTCTTCAAATCCAGAAATCTCACCATAACTTCAAAACTGCTGCTGTACAGGACCATGGTCCTGCCAGTACTCACATATGGATCCGAGACTTGGGTGCTTAGCAAAAGGCACTCCGACCTCTTAGCCGCGTTCGAGAGAAAAGTCTTAAGGAGAATTGTTGGCAACATATGTGAGGAAGGACGACTCCGGAGACGGTACAATCATGAATTGTACGATATCGTGACAAAAATTAAGCTCGGTAGACTCCGGTGGGCAGGGCACCTAGCTCGCATGAGCGAAGAGGAACCTGCTCCGAAAGTTCTTTGTGGTACATTCTATGGTAGACGACAGCGTGGTAGACCATGCTTGCGCTGGAGAGATGGCGTAGACCAGGACGCCCGGAGCCTTGGGGTGCGCAACTGGATGGCGGCGGCTCGAGACCGGGATGGGTGGAGAGACTTGTTGAAGGAGGGCAGGACCGGACCCCGGTTGTCGAGCCGACGATGATGATGATGTCGTTGTCGAACTCATTCAAAAGGCATGTGGCCAATGTTCATCTGTAGTTCTCTCAAGATGCCTGAAAGGGTAAACCATGATATTTTTTGTATATTTTTCTCTCGTTAATCTTATTTCTATCTTTCAGACGACCAATCTCAAACAATTCGTGCTCCAAGGCCAGAAATCGTTCATCAGTTCCGTGTGCCTGAGAAACGTCCACCGCGCTTTAATCACTGAAAGGCTTGCTAAGTACTTTTAAGTTCTTCCCAGCAGATGGCAAATGAAAGGCTTTCATCCTGCCAAATATAAAATCTAATCTCAATATTATTGTAATTTTGATTGGTTGTTTTTATATTTTATTCGGAATTAGAAAAACATCAACAAGAATAATTGAATACGTAATTTCTTTTTACTGATGGTGTGATTTTCTTGTGTTGATACATTAGTTACTAGATTACTGAACTACTTCGACCACAGAGTAGAAGTAGTTGACTGCACTGTATTGTTGTCCAGTTGTTATTGTGTTTTTAAATAAAGTCGTTTTAGCGAATACTACTTAATGATGTAAAATTTTGAACAAAATTAGTTTGAACGAAATTTTTTCATTTTTTTCAATATTTTGAATTTGAAAATTAATTTTTCAAAAACTCTTCACTAAAACAACTTTATTTAAAAACACAATAAAAACTGGACAACAATATGTTCCTTCGGGCTCCAGTATCCACTGCCAAGTACTTTTGGCTGCAGTCAACTACTTCTACTCTGTGGTCGAAGTAGTTCAGTAATCTAGTAACTAAGAGCCATTTGCTGAAACGAAACTTAAGAATTTATGTTTAACATAAGAGCTTATGTGAAAGTTTACGCTGAGGAAAAAGTAGAACACAAGCGTTGTAAGTTGAACATATATATTTAAGTTTCGTATCAGCAAACGGCTCCAATGTATCAACACACGAAAATCATACTATCAGTAAAAAGAAATTACGTATTTAATTATTCTTGTTGATGTTTTTCTAATTCAGAATAAAATATAAAAACAAACAATCAAAATTACAATAACATTGAGATTAGATTTTATATTTGGCAGGATGAAAGCCTTTCATTTGCCATCTGCTGGGAAGAACTTAAAAGTACTTAGCAAGCCTTTCAGTGATTAAAGCGCGGTGGACGTTTCTCAGGCACACGGAACTGATGAACGATTTCTGGCCTTGGAGCACGAATTGTTTGAGATTGGTTGTCTGAAAGATAGAAATAAGATTAACGAGAGAAAAATATACAAAAAATATCATGGTTTACCCTTTCAGGCATCTTGAGAGAACTACAGATGAACATTGGCCACATGCCTTTTGAATGAGTTCGACAACGACACATCGCCAAAATTCAATTCCAATTTATAGGCTCCTGCTTTTTATCCAAAAGCACCTCTGGCATTCATGTCAAATTTATATGTAGAGCTGCAAATTTTTGAATTAAAAAAAAAACATTAATTCATAAGCTAGTAGATGACTTATGAATTAAAAATATTTAATTCATAAGCAACTGAGGACCTAGGAATTAAAAAAAATAATTTACAAGCTCATGGGTGCTCTACAAACAATTTTTTTTAAAATTGGGTTTTATTTAATTTGGTCATAAACAGCAATTCACTCAAAATTGTTCAAAAGCTGCAAAACCACTTTTCTTTAAAATTATGCACTAAAAAAATGTTACGAATTTCCAAATAAGCAACTAGCTTATGAATTAATTTTTTTAAATTTATAAGTCACTAACTAGCTTATGAATTAAATTTTGTGTAGATCGCAACGAAATCAACTTCACCTTCTTCAATTTTTTGTCTAATGAATTGGTTCTTTACATCTATATGTTTGACTCGCTTATTTTCCATATTGATAGCCATTTTAATGCAGCTCTGGTTGTCTTCAAAAATCGGGATGGTTTTTACTTCAATCATTTAATCAGAAAGTAGTCCTCGCACCCATACACCATCTTGCACAGCTAGTGCTAACGCTACGTATACAGATTCGGTAGTGGAGCAAGCAGCTACTTGCTGCTTCTTTGACGTCCAGCTTACTGTATTGCCAAATACTTTCTACAGGAATCCACGTGTTGACTTCCATCTGCAAAACTAACTAGTGGTTTCATATTTGGGGTTTTGTTGTATACCAATTCATAGTTTATAGTTGATTTAAGCTATCTTAGCAATCGTTTCGCACTTTGCCAATGCTCAACGCCTGGAGCATCTTGATGGCGACTGAGCTGAGAAATGGCAAAGCAGACATCAGGTCTGCTGCACAACATCAAGTACATAACTTTTCCAATCAGCTCTCTATACGGTACATCTTCATATTTGCATCTAGCTTCTTTAAACGAGTTGACCTATCCATTGGAGTAGAAGCACCTTTGCAATCACTCATCTTCATACATTCCAGTAAATCGTTATTTGCTTTTCTTTGCGAATGCTAAGTCGAGGTTCTTTTGCATTATAACCTATTCCTATACCAAGAAATTGTTCTAACTCTGTTGTCTCTTTCATCTCGAATTGACATGTAAACAAGCTTTTGACTTCATTGCGTTGATCAATATTTTTACTTATAAGTAGCAGGTCGTCAACATATAAGACCAAATACATTACAAACCCTTCGTGGTATCTTACGTACACACAACAATCATGTTGAGATCTCGAGAATCCAATTTTTACAGCAGCGTCGTTGAATTTTCTATACCAACAGAGAGGTGACTGCTTCAGTCCATATAGGGCCTTCTGTAACTGACAGATCATACCGTTTTCTGTCTGCATGTCTTCCGGAACATTCATATATACCGTTTCTTTCCCCGCTAAGAAACGCTGTCTTCACATCCATTTGGTTAATTATGTAGCTTTTGTGAATAGCCACTGAAAGAACGGTTGGTATTGCAGCCAACCTTGCTACAGGAGCATAGGTTTGCTCATAGTCGACTCGAAATTCTTGCTGACAACCTCTTGCCACAAGCCGTGCTCTGTAAGTACATTGTTTACCATTTTTATCGGTTTTAAGCTTGAAAACCCATCTACAGCTTATAATTTTCATCTCGGATGTCTTCGCAACCATTTTGAACGTATTGTTCCTTCGCAATGACAGCAACTCATCTTTAATGGCATCTTGCCATTTGTCACGATCAGGTCTCGTTTCAATTTCTTTAAAGGTGGTGGGTTCATCTGAAAAATTAACTTCGGACAGATTTATTTGTTCGAAATTAGCATTATAATTTAACTTGCCTGGAGGTCTGCGCTCACGACAGTTAGGCCTTTGAGTGACCAAAGATGGATTCTGTCGGAGCGCAACTGGTGTTTCTTTTTCACTAGCAGACTCAAAGTTTGAATCTTCTGTGGATGCAGCATTGCCATCTTCAAAACCTTCTAGGGGATCCATGAATGTTATTGAATCAGCCAGCACTCGCATCCCCTGTTCACCTCTGCTTGGGGTTTTAAATGAGTCCCCTTCTGCAACATAAGTCTCCTTCTCAGCTGTCGATGTGGTTCTAAAAACGTCGTCTTGTGCAATTTGATTTTCACTCCTTGCGATCATCGGGGTTTTAAAAGCGTCCCCACCACTATCAGTTTTGAGATCCTTCGCTTGAAATGTTGACTCATCGAATTTAACGTTGGTAACCATTTATAGCATATCCAACCATTACAAGCTCCATGTTTTTAGCATCGAATTTCTTTAGCTTTTGTTTCGGTAATAGAGAAAATGCCTGGCAGCCAAATACCATGAATTTTCCAACGTCTGGTTTACCACCGTACCAAACTTCAGCCGGGGTTTTATTCACTAGACATCTTGTAGGGCATCGATTCATCAAATATGTTGATGTTAATAAAGCTTCCCCCCACATCTCTTTTTTCATTCCCTACTCAGCTATCATTGCTCTGGCTCTTTCCACAACACTTCGATTAAACCGTTCTGCGACACCGTTTTGTTTGGGGCAGTAACCAACTGTTGCCTCTAGTTCTATCCCATTAAGACTATAAAATCTGTTTTGTTCATTAGACAAGTACTCTCTTCCTCTGTCGCACCTGAGGTATGCAATGCTACAACCAAATTTTGCTGTCACGTGATTTAGGTATTGTTTGAAGCACTCAAACACATCTGATTTCTTTTTTATTAAATAAACACGAGCGAAATGGCTATAGTCATCGATAAAGCTGACAAAGTACCTTTGCCCTTCATACGTACATGGAGTGATTGTGCCACAAACATCTGAATGTATGCGTTCTAAAATTCTCGAAGTAGGTGGTCTCTGTCTTGAATAAGTGATTTCCGCTTGCTTCAATTTTGCACAAGGTACGCACGACACATTTTCTTCACCAACCTCCAAGCCAGTTACCATGTGATTATAGTGTAACTGTTTTAAGTAGGATTTATTAACATGACCTAATCGACGGTGCCATACGTCACTGATTTCACACACGTTTAGTTGCGGGTTCAATGGATGAATTTTCACTTCATATAAGGAACTTAATAACTCCCCAATAGCAATAGTTGATCCAACTGATTTCATGAAAGCATTCTTTTGGCATCCAAAAAAGATTTCTAGGCCCTTCTCTTGTAGCGCTTTTATTGAAAGGAGGTTGGCTCTAAGCTCCTTAGCATACAGCACACCATTTACCTCGATATTCACTCTTTTTCCATCAACAAAAGTGTACTCTTTAAACAAGCCTCTGTGTGTTGCTTGAAGCTCACCCTTTTTTCTGGCCGTACTTATGATCAAGGGCGTTTTTAATTGTTCCACAGAAGTTAACGTGTCCAAATTATTTGTTGCATGACGTGTGTTACCAGATACTAGTACCCAAATGCTCCCATCAACACTTTTTGATCCCATCTGGCGCTGGTATCATTCGAATGCTTTGAAAATCTACCTTTCCTTCTGTAATTCGATGTTGATCCTTTTTGTGGGCAATTAAGGCTTTTATGCCCCTTTTTTTTGCACTTGAAGCATTCTCCAGAGAAGCTCGCAGAAAAAGTAGCTTCATGATGGCTATGAACGTCTGCGCTCTCTTTATGTGCTTGCTTCCGCATTTCCTCAACAAACGGGATTTTGCATAATCCATTGTCAAGCCGTCATCAGGCATATTTTCTAACGCCGTTATAAGCGGCTGAAATTCTTCGGGAAATGACTTGAATAAATAATAAATTATTTCATTTGAGTCTAATTTGGCACCTGCCGCCGTCAATTCCCTCACACACTCGTCAAATCTGATAAAATGCTTCTTCATGTCGTTACCGAGTTCATACCTGAGTCTGTCCAACCTTGCTCGCAACATATTTTGCTTCGACATGTTCGTCCCTGAAAATGTCATGGCCAAGGCATTCCACATGTCCATTGCCGTTGTCTTACTTTTGATGTACTCTAAATGATTATCATCTACCAAACAAATAATTAAATTTTTGGCTTTCAAGTTTTTCTCACTCCATTCTTTAATTGCAGCACTGTTATTTGCCGTTGTTGTTCCCATTATCTCCGGCTTCGGGGTCGAAAGAACATCGAAAATTTTCTACCCGATATTTCCATGAATCAAAGTTTTTACCGTCAAAAGGTTTAATTTTTGCAAAAACAAATTCTAAAGCCATGATGATCTGGGCCCATAACCTGTAGATCGCAACGAAATTGAAAACAACATGACAACTTTATTTTAAGGTCTTTATATGACGAGGTAAAGTTTTAGACTAAAGATAATTCACATTTCATATATACATACATACTGCCTATGAATTGTCACATATACTACTACATTTTGTTTAGTTCATAAGTCACTTACTAGCTTATGAATTGAATTTTCGCTAACTGGCTTATTAATTAAATTGTTTTTAATTCCCACTATTCACTAACTTAACTAGCTTATGAATTAAATTTTTTCCAATTCCTAAGAAATAGGAACTAACTAGCTTTTGAATTATTTTTTTTTTAATTCCTAAGTCACTAACTGGCTTATGAATTGAACATTTTTTAATTTATAAGTCACTAGCTAGCTTATGAATTAAATTTTGTTAATTCAAAAATAACTAACAAGCTTAAGAATTAAATTTGTTTTAAGTCATAAGTTTATTACTTTATGAATACATTTTTTTCAATTCATAAGTGAGTCGCTAGCTTGTGAATTGATGACAAGCTTAAGCTTAGAGGTGAATTAAGCTTTTGCAATGCTGCTTGGAGGAATCCTGCTTAGCAACATAGATGCTTTCATCGTCAGTATTTTCGTTGGCCAAACGCACAAATCCCTTGTGCACGGTCAAATTTTTTGTTGTGCCATCATCGACGAGGGCGGCTTTCATTCTGAGTGTAGTCAGCAGAGAGGGTCTCGGTCAGAGTGCTAGGGAACAAAACTGAAAGTTAAGTACGTCATTAGTATCATTATGTCCGTAAATTGCTTATCATAAAGGTTGCAACAAATCTCACTTACCTTCTTGTCAGCTTCCGCTAGGGTTTTAAGGGGCCTCGATCAGGACATGAACCCTTTTGGCTGTCTGCATAGAGTCACGACTAAGGAAATATGTGGCTTAACAGCTTGGCCTTCGGTAACGGAAGCTGGTTTTCCCAGAGCTTTGGTCACCTTTAAAGCTCCATTGACAATCAACACTGTGATACTGAGGCCGCCTTCAAAATGCAACATCTTGCCATCTACTTCGTCGGCTTACACAATGGTGTCTTCCACACGATCAGCGACGAAAGCTGCAGGAGCACCAACTTCTGCGGCAATATAGAAGGCTTAACCCAGACTGCTTAGCTATGTTGTGCAGGTTCTTGGGGTTTTTCTGGAGGTTACGTCATCGATTGTCACGACCATGGCTTTCTAAGCGAACTAAGCGAAGAGATTGAAGAAGATCTCTTGAGCTGTTGTGGCATCCTCGCTAAATGAACTGGAAATCTTGTTGAGGATTGTCTGAGGAACGGCCACTGTTGTACATTTGGTTCCAAGTAGGTAGAAGTTCTTCTCGAAGTCCTGTGTGGGAGAAAGTTACAATTGGGTGCCTTGAAGACACATGGGAGGAAGACATTGATCTCCTTAATGTGTTCATTTTTTTCCGTAAAAACAGTGACCAGAGGACTGGCGTTGGCTAAACTCAGAAGTTTGATAAACTGTGAACAAAAACAATTGTGGCAGTGACAGTTTGAAAGAATGAATTGAATTGAATGGAATTGATTTTATTGAGACTTTTTTAAAAAACGTGTTACAGGTTACAATTCATTTGTCATTTACTAGGTACTAATACACTTGTGATATCGCGGCTATAAAGTGTTGCCTGTGGTGCGTTCTTTTTCTATACAATAGCTAACTATTGTTAATCTGTCAAATAAAGATGTTGAAGTCCCATTGTTAACAATGTTACAGAGTGTAACATTTCATTTAGGAACGATCAATGTTGAAAATATTGTTGATCTGTCAAACGCAATGGGTTGAAAAAAATGAAAATACATTTAGAATGAATAAATCAAAGAAAACATTTGATTGCAAAAAAGCGAATCTTCCAACGAAATATAAGATTTTTTTTTAATTCAAAATTGACACAAATTCACTTGTTTAATGTCTACCGAAATATAAACGAAAGAAAATATCAAAAAAATAATATTAATCATAAAATATCAGAAAACGTTTCCAAAATTCAAAATCGACAATAAATTTAAATGAAGTAAATTGAAAAAGGAAATCCAAAAATTTAAATACTTTCAACTCTAAAGAACGAAAAGTAAACAAAAGATAACCACAAAATGAAAACATTTCCAAATTCAGCTGCTTTTGACAGATCAACGTTTCAATTCATACCATCGAGATGAGTTGGAAATTGTTACAAAGTGTTACATTCTGACAGCTCAACATTGAATTTAGGAACGATTTGAAGACGTCAGAATGTTATACAATGTTACCATTTGAGAATTTAGGAACGACCAAAGTTAACAATAGTTAATTTTTTAGAGAAAAAGAACGGACCACTGCCCTCTGTCTAGTTGCATAAATGTTTGCCTCTTGGATGTATCCTGATTCACAATGCGGCGAGGAAACGAGACGTCAGCGTGACGAGAAACGCTGTCGTCTTTTTCTAGTTACAAAATCGTCGCCCAATGCAGCGAGCGTTTTTTACGACAAAAACTCATTTTTGTAAAAAAAATTTCAATTAAAAAGAAACAAAATAACATGCAAAACAATAGATTTATCAATAACTTAATTTGTTAATACACATTTGATCATTTCTTCTTTGAAAAATATGTAAATTACTTAGCATAAATGAAAATCGTCGTCACGTCGCGTCTTTTTTTCAATTTTTCGAATCCTTGGCGTGACATGACGACGAGAAACGCCGCACTGTGTATATCCCACTGATCTCTACATATAACTGGATAGCGTACCCACATAAAAAAGTTGACTCCATTTGAAGAATTGTTATAATGTTGAGCTGCCTATTTTTTGTATAACAGTATAACATATATTAAGTGACAACTGAAAGTCAAACGTGATGTTTAGAAGTGAAATTATCTATATATCATTATATATTATCTTCGATAATAATGGTAATGCAAAAGCAGTTTCCAAAAATATTATTTGAGATTTATTTTCGTTAATACATACATTTATTTACTTCCAATACCTAAAGAAAATCCATATGACTTATTGTGTCTTTTTTATTTGTTTTTCTTAAGTAAGCTAGTAGGTACAAACATTCGCGTTCTGAAATCAAAGTGCTTATTGTTTAATATTTTAGAATTAATATATTTGATAAATAAATCGTTTTAAACATTCTTTAACAAGTTCTATATATTTCAGAAGAACAGAACATAAACTGTTTGCTACAGCAACTGCCTCTACCGATCATCCTGTCCAATTCTCCAGCTAGAAGGCTTCGGGATTTCCTTGTTCGTTAGGTACCTATAAAATTAAATCAAATCTCTGCACAGTAAAATAATAATAGTAATCAATTCTGTATCTTTCAGAACTAAGTCGATCTGTGAAGCACTTACTTAACCTAAATCATTGACAAGAACAGAAACTGTTTGCTAAAGCACTCGCTTACCGATCCTCCTCTCCAACTCTTCAGCAAGAAGCCTGTGGGATTTCCTTGCTCGTCAGGTATGAAATTCAAAATTAAACCAAATCTCTGTACAGAAAAATAAATGTTCATTACTTTTTTTAATGCCCACACTCAGGGTTTGCTACAGACCGTCGTTGATGTTCGCTCTATAGTCAGTTAGTTGAGTTCTGCTGGCTGGAGAAAAAAACGAAGACATAAGAAGACTGAGTGTACTTCTAGTCGAGACTTTTGTTGCCACTTACAAGTCTCTTTTGGTTTATGCTTTAGCAACATTTGATTGTAACATTCTATGCAGACTGATTGGAATAAAATTTACCAACTATACATGGTGGTCACTCTTCGGTGGAGGCATTAAGAAACTTCTTCGAAAGGCAACTTCACAAAGTCATCTAAGACAAAGTTTCCAATCGCAAAGCTCTCAAGATATACCAGATGATATAGTATTTGGAACACTTACAAAGGAGCGAGTTAAACTAAATATGAAACTACTTGCACATTCAGTATTCCTAGAAGCATTTCGGGTATGACAGAGGATAAGCCAGCTTACTGGGAACAATTTGTTTCACCAGAAATGTAAATAGTGCCATATTTCTTAATAAAGCCATCCAATTTCGGTAAGTCACTATTGGTCAAAGTTTCATAATATTTATTAATGTGGTCTTTTGTTTAGGTCGAGGAGTATGATGCTGATGATTCATATGCATGATGAGGAAGAAGTTTTCGGCGATGCACTAAGTACGAGTAAACTGCATTAAGCAAACTAAGAAAAGACATTAACAAACACTTAAATCCGATGTTATATTCTGGAAATATTATGCTATTGGCCATAATTAAACTAACATCATTTAAAATGAAATAAGGCCATGCGGTCTTGATTTGTTTACAGTAATCAATTTCAATATACCGAGGAAAGAAAATGTACGTGTGTAGTTTACTTGGGTTATGGGTTGTTTTTTTTTCAAGCTATGATGATTTTGTTTTGCATATTAAAAAAATATGCATGACTTGATCGCACGAACTACAAATTAAAAATACATGATGTACATATTTAATGAAAAAACATTAAGTGTCAAAAAATTAAAAAAAATGATTTTTTGTTTAATTATAAAACAAAGTTTTTCAAAATTTTAAATTTGTTTAAACTGCTGAGAAGCAGCAGATTGTTCAACTTTGGAAAAGATATAAGGGAATAACAAAAAAATAAGAAGTGGAATACCAAATTCCGTTATGTGAATTTTTTGACAAAAACCTGAAACGCAGTTTTCTTACAATAAACTTGTTTATTAGAAGTGCTAAGTCTTATCAAAATCAGCCGTTTTCAAGAAAATTTGAAAAAAAAAACAAAATATTTGTATGGCAGCTATCCGTTCTAGTTGAGCTAAAACAAAAATTCGAATGTCCCCTCTAGGGAATTACATAAAAATGCTCTGTAGCAAATTTTAAGCAAATCCTTCCACCCACTAAAGGCTCTAGCTCAAATTACAGTGGGCGCACAGAGGCACAGGCCCACAGACCGACGGACGGCATGACGAAACCCACTTTTTCGAACTTCTCGATAATAGTAGTGTTAGTTTTGATTACACCATCGAATTTTTGTTGGCAGTTTAAAGATGAATAATTTGTTGATTTTATTTATTTTTGTCAAGGGATGGTTGATTTTTATTATTATTTATTTTAATTTATTTGAAATACTAAATTTAATTTTAAGGTTTTGTCTTAAGATACTCTCGATCAGTGCCAGGGCGGATCGCAAGCTCTTGGTATCCTTGACGAATGCGAGCAATTAACTTGGGACAGCCGAGTGTTTCCAATTGCGATGCTGTAACTCTGAAAAAAAAATAAAATACGTTCAATAAAATAAAAAAAAAAACATTATTTTGTATATGTTTACCTTGAAGTAAGTGTTCTCCTGGAAGTGTTACGACTGGAGTTCTCGTCCAAAGGACACACATAGATGGTGAGTGATCGTTACAAAGTGGTGTATCTGCGCAAACTTCAGCCAATTGCCCACGTCGAAGGTGTTCTTCTTTAGCTGCTGCATTTAAGAAAATTACTCGATCAGAAGATACTCCTGTAAAACAAAATGCAACCAGTTAATAGAAGTCAAAGAGGAGAAGAAAAAAATACACACTTTGATCCTCGACTGCGTTTTTGATTTTTTGTTCTCCAACAGCTGGGAAACGCAACAGCCACAAAACTCAATTTGGCACATGTTTCAGTACATAGACCCACGATTGCAATGTCAATGGAACGATCTTTTACAACTGATTGAAGTTGCAGTACACTATGGCCTCATCTGGCAAGAGATACTGGCGTCTGGTTGTTATAACAATATTTTGTGGAACCTCCTCATCACTTGCTGCTTTGTTGTTTGTCTGCGTGGTGGACAATCCGTTCTGCACAACAACTCCATTCAGTGATGTTTTTAGATAAAGTCATCCGCTTCGCCTGCTTCCTTGTGTACCTCTGCTAATTTTTATTTTTATTTACTATTCGAATTTTTTCTTTTGTTTTTTGAATTTGTACTAATTAATAAAATTAAAAACATCTAAATCATTATATCATTAGGGTTTTCCAATAAGAGGTGTTATTTTGATATTCAAAGAAAAATGGCATTTTTGAGATAAATGATCGGATGTTTATTTCATTATAAAGAGGAAGGTATGCCGTTAATAATGGAACACAACATCAGCCAAATGGCCGCCACGACCACGCTTACAGGACCATATCCTTTTCATGAAATTTTCCATAACCAAATCGCAAAGTGGCTGCCCTATGTCCTCGATAGCCTCACGAGGTCTTTCAGGTCTTGAATCGACGCTGGGCTGTTGGCGTAGACCTTATCTTTCACGTGGCCCCAAAGGAATAAGTCGCAAGGTGTTAAATCACAAGATCTCGGTGGCCAATTGTGATCACCTCTTCGAGAGATAACACGGTCCGGAAGCTTTTCCCGTAAAAGATCGATGGTTTCATTGCTTGTGTGGCACGTAGCGCCGTCTTGTTGAAAGTAAACGTTGTCCAGATCAATACCATCCAATTCCGGCCATAAAAAATCAGTAATCATCTCTCGATAGCGCAATCCATTGACCGTAACTGTTGCTCCAGCCTCATTTCCGAAAAAGTAAGGTCCAATGACCCCGCCGGACCATAAACCGCACCAAACAGTCACGCGTTGAGGATGGAGAGGCTTTTCAACAATAACTCTTGGGTTTTTCGAGCCCCAGATGCGACAGTTTTGCTTGTTGACGTAGCCTCCGAGGTGGAAATGGGCCTCATCAGTCAAGATGATTTTTCGATGAAATTCCGGATCATTTTCATGCATTTCAAGGACCCAATCAGCAAAGACACGACGTTGTTGATGATCAGCCGGCTGGAGTTCTTGTGTTAACTGAACTTTATAAGCCTTAAGACCTAAGTCTTTATGCAAAATACGGTGTAATGACGTTTGTGGAATGCCTAATTCCAAAGAACGACGAGGAATGGACAAACCTGGGTTTTCTTCAACACTTTGGGCTACAACAGCAAACTTCTCAGTTGTTCTTGAGCGACGTGCACGGGTTTTATTCTTCACATCACTAACTTGTCCCAACAGCTCGAATTTGTCCACCAATTTCTGTATTGCGGTCCGACAAGGTGCTTCACGACGACCCAAAAATGTTTTAGTTTTGCGAACCGTCTCTGCCAAATTTTCACCATTTTTATAGTGAATTTTAATAATTTCAATGCGTTGTTGAAGCGTGTATGGTTCCATTTTTATTAATGGCGTAGTTTCTACTTGTCAAATGTCAAAAAATGACAGCTACCGAAATAGCGGGCTATTCAAAACAACACCTCTTATTGGAAAACCCTTTATAATCGTCGTGAGTGAATTACTGGTTGTTTTTTTTTCTTCATTAACCCTACAACAGAAAATATATATTATTTTCATCTTCATCCATCAATTTTATGACAATTTGATTGAGTGATTTCTTAACTTTTTTAAAAAACCATCCTGCTTTTACATCCATCTGAGCTATTGAAAAGTGCTTTGTCTCATCTCCCCCGGTGAGTGCTAATCTTTGTTTTGGTATATGTTCTGCCAAATTCGTAGCAATCTAAGAAACTACACACCAAACATAATTTTTTTATATGAATTTTTGAACATTTTTTTGGAAGTAAATTCAACCCAAGGAAGGATTATCTATACAAAATTTTCTGTGGACCACCACTTTCATCTTTTTCATCCGATCGCCTCTATTATCCACATTTAAGCTATTGCTTTTCTGTCTCATCTGCCCTGGTGAGTACAATTTTAGTAGATGTTCTGCCGCAAGCTTTATAAATACTACATACATAAATACCATTCTCTTTCTTACCAAAAATAATAACAACAATAAATTCCATATCGAGGCCTATTCACTCTACGCATAACAAATGCACACACCATACCTATCTCATCCCTAAACCTTCATTCTGTTTTATCTTATACCTCAACCAGACCGAATTGTTTACTAATTTTTCATGAAATTTTCCATAACCAAATCGCAAAGTGGCTGCCCTATGTCCTCGATAGCCTCACGAGGTCTTTGAGGTCTTGAATCGACGCTGGGCTGTTGGCGTAGACCTTATCTTTCACGTGGCCCCAAAGGAATAAGTCGCAAGGTGTTAAATCACAAGATCTCGGTGGCAAATTGTGATCACCTTTTCGAAAGATAACACGGTCCGGAAACTTTTCCCGTAAAAGATCGATGGTTTCATTGCTTGTGTGGCACGTAGCGCCGTCTTGTTGAAAGTAAACGTTGTCCAGATCAATACCATCCAATTCCGGCCATAAAAAATCATTAATCATCTCTCGATAGCGCAATCCATTGACCGTAACTGTTGCTCCAGCCTCATTTTCGAAAAAGTAAGGTCCAATGACCCCGCCGGACCATAAACCGCACCAAACAGTCACGCGTTGAGGATGGAGAGGCTTTTCAACAATAACTCTTGGGTTTTCCGAGCCCCAGATGCGACAGTTTTGCTTGTTGACGTAGCCTCCGAGGTGGAAATGGGCCTCATCAGTCAAGATGATTTTTCGATGAAACTCCGGATCGTTTTCATGCATTTCAAGGACCCAATCAGCAAAGACACGACGTTGTTGATGATCAGCCGGCTTGAGTTCTTGTGTTAACTGAACTTTATAAGCCTTAAGACCTAAGTCTTTATGCAAAATACGGTGTAATGACGTTTGTGGAATGCCTAATTCCAAAGAACGACGAGGAATGGACAAACCTGGGTTTTCTTCAACACTTTGTGCTACAACAGCAAACTTCTCAGTTGTTCTTGAGCGACGTGCACGGGTTTTATTCTTCACATCACTAACTTGTCCCAACAGCTCGAATTTGTCCACCAATTTCTGTATTGCGGTCCGACAAGGTGCTTCACGACGACCCAAAAATGTTTTAGTTTTGCGAACCGTCTCTGCCAAATTTTCACCATTTTTATAGTGAATTTTAATAATTTCAATGCGTTGTTGAAGCGTGTATGGTTCCATTTTTATTAATGGCGTAGTTTCTACTTGTCAAATGTCAAAAAATGACAGCTTCAAAAGTGACAGCTACCGAAATAGCGGGCTATTCAAAATAACACCTCTTATTGGAAAACCCTTTATAATCGTCGTGAGTGAATTACTGGTTGTTTTTTTTTCTTCATTAACCCTACAACAGAAAATATATATTATTTTCACCTTCATCCATCAATTTTATGACAATTTGATTGAGTGATTTCTTAACTTTTTTAAAAAACCATCCTGCTTTTACATCCATCTGAGCTATTGAAAAGTGCTTTGTCTCATCTCCCCCGGTGAGTGCTAATCTTTGTTTTGGTATATGTTCTGCCAAATTCGTAGCAATCTAAGAAACTACACACCAAACATAATTTTTTTATATGAATTTTTGAACATTTTTTTGGAAGTAAATTCAACCCAAGGAAGGATTATCTATACAAAATTTTCTGTGGACCACCACTTTCATCTTTTTCATCCGATCGCCTCTATTATCCACATTTAAGCTTTTGCTTTTCTGTCTCATCTGCCCTGGTGAGTACAATTTTAGTAGATGTTCTGCCGCAAGCTTTATAAATACTACATACATAAATACCATTCTCTTTCTTACCAAAAATAATAACAACAATAAATTCCATATCGAGGCCTATTCACTCTACGCATAACAAATGCACACACCATACCTATCTCATCCCTGAACCTTCATTCTGTTTTATCTTATACCTCAACCAGACCGATTTGTTTACTAATTTGAAGCTAAGGAAATACACTGCAAAAAATTTACTTTAAAGTTTTCTAAATAAAGCAAAAAAAAAAAATAATTAAATCGAACAACTAAAAACAATAAAAAAAAAGGAAACGTATATGAAATGGAAAATTCATCTACCTGTGGAAACATCAGTTGTACCATAAGTAAAAAAACACATGAATGGGTTATCTGTAGAGGTATCTGTGGCAAAGTATTTCACCCAATATGTGTTGGCCTAAGCAGAACTGCCAAAGCTCATCTGGCTGACTACTCTGAGCACTTCAAATAATTATTATTGCGAAGAATGTAGGGACATAACCCTCTCACATATAATGCTCGCACTTAAATGTAATAAGGAGCGTGTAAACCAACTTTCCAACGACATAGCTGATTTAAAAACTTACTTCCGGAATAGTTTTAGTAAAACAGTTGATCTTATGGCTGAAAATAATGATTCCACTAATGAAAATCTTGAAAACTATCAATTGAGTGTTAAATCACAACTCTCCAGCATGGAATTATTCCTGAAAAAGAACTTTAGGACATTTTCCGAATACCTTGAAAATTCATACTCCATCTCCAACAATTTGAATCCGCAGCTGATTAAGATAACGAACTCTATTGCTGCCATTAAGTCCTCACATGAACCTACAATAAGCTCAATTAACTCAATAGAAGATAGTTGTTTAAGGAAAGCTGACTCTATAAAAGAGCAATCAATAGCGCTTTCTACCATTGATACGGATTTTTCTGCCACTAAAAACTGAATCAAAAATGACTCAATAATCCTTGCAGACGTGTTAGTAAATGAATCTGCTGCCATCCGTTCGGCTATCTCTGGGATGTCAGAAGAGATGAGACTTTTGTCTAGGAAAAGTAATTTAGTTTCATGTGACCCTGGATCTAACAATAAATCATTGCAAATTGAACTTCAAGATCTTGACAATTCTTACTCTTCTGAGATTACCAATGTCAACCTTCTAGGCTCGAAACATTGTCCGCCACCGTCATCTGATCCCCCTACACCGACTTCTAACAACATCGCCAAGAACGTTCCATTGCGTGCTGAACTTCAAAATTTAGGCAACTCCATCGAAGATGTTAACATCAGCTTCCCCTCTACAAAAGTTGACAAATTTGGGACATCATGGACGCTTCTTGAATGGGAAAACCGTCTTATGCGACTTAAAAAATTCAACACCAATTCTTCTTCTTCGTTTTTTTGCAAAATGCACTCCAAGAACAGCAAATATATCTTGGTTGGAGATTTTGTTTAATAATTAATACCGTATACCTGACGTAACTGTCCAACTCATCTCAAAGAAGTCTCGCTCCTTCAAAATCGATATCCCCATTAAATATGAATGGCTCTTTCTAAATCAAGTCAACAACGTTCTTGAACTAGAGGGCTTAACGATTCACCCATGGATAAATCGATCTTATTTTAATTTTATTAATAAGTCTAGCGCTAAGTCTAACTCTAGCTTTAAGTCTTGCTCTAATTCAGTTCCTCATCACAATTCCTCTTCCTCTACACATAGCAGTTATAATGTAAAACCATCACCAGTCCATATATCAAACCCAACTTCACCTTCCAGTAAAATAATTAGAAGAAGAGTGTCTTTCAACCTGTCACACTCAAACCCTTCTATCTCCAAACTATCCCCAACTGGTAGATATCCAAATATTATCCAATCTCATACTCTTAATCCACCCCATAATGTTGCCCCCATAAATCCTGAAAATTATCCTAATCCTTCCCTCACTACAAGCGACAATATGCCCTCAGTTTCAAGTCACATTAACCCTAAAGTATCACCCCCTTTCCTTGATCCTCTTATTCCCCCTAAGGTCAAAATGACTAAACAATTTGTTGACCTAAACGACACTGAAAATGGCCGCTATGTTCTTTCACGTCTTAGAGATCACCGCATTTATGCCAATGTGCGCCTGTATTTGGCATATCTTCATGACAAACATGATTCTATTTGTGTTGATGGTGTAACCAGAACCAATGTTATGGTATCCATACATCAAGAAGGTCTCCCAACTAACACCAATGATCTCTTAAGAATATTTATTTTATTTCATAAAACTTTTAGTCTGACTTCTACTGATGTTGAAAACGACCTATCTGCATTTGCTTCATACGTCAATTCTAAACGGCTTTCACAAATTCAAAAAAATCGCAAAATAATAATGCTTTTTGTTCCTAGCCAACATATTTCTACCTTTGCAAAACCTCAAATTTTATCTATTTACTACCAGAATGTAAGAGGCTTACGTACTAAAAGTTCTGACATTTACTTGAATTCCCGAGAAACTTCTTTTTGATGTCTTTGCTCTCACTGAAACCAATCTCACACCTGATTTTCTTAGTAATGAATTCTTTACTTCTGATTTTAATGTGTTTCGAAAAGATGTCATGAGTTCTAATAGTAGCCCCAACGTTGATTCCTCAAGTAGTACATCCTGGGGTCGTGGTGTTCTCTTGGCATTATATTCCAATTTTGATTCTTCGCTTATTAATATCCCTAATACATTAAACCTTGAACTTATATGTGTTAAAGTCTGTATACTCAACCGTTCCCTTTACATATTGTGTTGTTACATACCTCCCACTCAGCCAACAAGTGAATATCAACTTCTAGTTGATGCAGTTGATTTTTTTGTCGAATCATCAAATCCTGAAGATGATATTATTATCATTGGCGACTTCAATCTTCCTCGTTTAACTTGGGAAGTTTCTGACGATGAGCTCTACTTTGTTTCGTCCAACGCCATTTCTGAAAAGGAGATTCTTTTTACCGATCGGCTCCTCTCTTTCTAATCTAGCCCAGATGAGTGGTATTAAAAATTGTTTAGGACGACAATTAGATCTAATCTTTTCATCTGATGCTCATAATACCGAAGTTATTGAGAGTACATAAATCCTCTCTAAGCTTGACAATTACCATCCTCCCATCTCTATCACATTCGCTTTTGAATGTGATAATAGGTGTGTTTTTTTGCAAGTCCATATGGATTTGTCGAAAAAAACGACATCGGGACTTAGGAACTTCTTACTTACAGTACGTAAGTCCGGATAATTATCTGGACTTAGCTAGTCTTTATGGATTTAAGTTGTTGTTGTATTTACGTGTAAAACTATTAGTCCCGATGTCGTTTTTTCCGACAAATCCATATGGACTCGCAAAAAAAACACGGCTAATATATAACCTTACCCCCTCACGTCTCAAACTTTTAATTTTCGCAAGGCAAATTTCGAGAAACTAAACGATCTTATCGCTAATATCAAATTTGATTTCATCTCCAACGACTCCAGTATTGACTTTAAGATTGAAACTTTTTATGCTCTGATCCAAAATTGTTTCTCTAAAACCGTACCTCAATCGCGCTGCAAAAATTTTACCTCTTCCCCATCTTGGTATAGTAAGGAACTTCGCTCTCTCAGGAACAGGAGGAATAAACTTTGGAAAGCATATCATAGTTCGAAGTCAAATCATGACTTCTTCAATTACGTCTCAGCTCATAATAACTTTTCATACTTGTGTGAATCTCTCTACTCCAACCATCTTTTCCAAGTTCAATCTGATCTAATCTCTAACTCTAAGAACTTCTTTCAATTTATTAATTCAAAAAGAAAATCCGATGGTTATCCTTCAACACTGAATTACCAAAATTCTTCGTCAACTGATCCTAATACTATCTCTAACTTTCTTGCACTTTTCTTTGGTCAAGCATTTTCTCCTAGTAACACTGATCTAGACCTAAGTTACTTCCGGTACATGACGTTTTACCACCGCCAGTTTACCACGGGACAGTTTACCACCGCCGGTTTACCACGGGACAGTTTACACGAGTGATTAATGGGGTTTCCATTGGTAAGATAAATCAATTTATTTTTGATTTGGATCTGTCAAAAAGCCAATTTTGACCATTTTTGCGTTCCATTGGGCAAAATAAATTGATTTATTTTTAATTTAAAATTAATTTTGCAGATCTAATTTTTTCGGCAGATTTAAGGCTCTCCCAAACCAATGCGAATACTTCGGAACAACGACGAAAATTTCGCCTCTCTTAATTTATTTACATGGATATTAATGGGAGCACCCACACTGGCGCAAAGCGAATCTTCGTACATTATTCAATCGTCGCATGTTCTCACGAATGTTTCGCGTTGGTTTGGGAAAGCCTTTACCCCTTCCTGTACTAACACAAAAATAATTTTCAGCTGTCAGTTGGCGACTGTGTTGTTTGATTGGATTAATGTACATAGATATTTCGGGAATGAAATTTGTGTTGAAATATGTGAGAAATATTTGATTATAAATGGAAAAGTTGAAAATGAATCGGAAACTTCATCAAGCTCATCTTTTTCTTCTAAAAGGGACGAAATTTGTATCGAAATATTGACAGAGAAATGAAACTACACAAATACAATGACAAAAATAAATCAATTTGAAATCGTGTTCCATTCGCCACGAAAAAAATCAATTTTTAAATTGAAATCTGAATTTGCCAATGGAAAACCCCATAAGTAAAACACCTAAAAATACCGAACTAAAAGCTGTTTTACCTTAGTATGTATACTTTGATGCCATTAGATCCAAAGAAGAAGTTTGATTTTCTATCTAAAAATAACCAAATATTAACACCGATGTGATAAATACACTGCCATGTAAACGCACATATTTCTTTAATGTGGCTTTCGTTTCAACCAATTCAGGGGCCGAATTACCGCATCAGTTATCGAGTAATACGTGACTGAATTATGCGAGTTTGGCATTACCGCTCACGTTATGGAATTATCATCCCCATAGGTTTTACTCGTTCATTCGATCACTGATGGCACTCACTCGATCAGTCACTGATGCCGTAATTTGGCCCCAGATTTGGGTGTCAGATCTTAAATCTTACTGGAAAAACGAACACAAAACGTGATTTTATTTTGTTTTATGATTGTATGAGTGCCTTTTTTAAAACAACACTGGTAAAAGTTACTTTTCTTTGACGTGTGTGCAAGTGCGTGTGAAAATCTGTGTAAATCTTGCTATAAATCGAGATCTGCAAAATCGACTTCAGATCGACAAAAAATCGATTTTTTTGGTCGAAAGGAAAAACTTGTCACAAATCAAAATAATCAAAAAAAAAATCGATTTCTTTGGTCGAAACGAAATCCACGTAAGACATTTTAAGAGAAAATATGAGTATATCCTTAACCCTTATTTATCGACTGATTTGGCTTAAATTAACACCATTTATTAGGCGTGTTTTTTTGCAAGTCCATATGGATTTGCCGAAAAAAACGACATCGTAAGTCCCGATAATTATCTGGAGTTAGCTAAGTCTTTATGGATTTAAGTTGTTGTTGTAAATATTTACGTGTAAAACTATTAGTCCCGATGTCGTTTTTTTTCGACAAATCCATATGGACTTGCAAAAAAAACACGGCTATTATTTCAATGATTGAACTACCTTACCAATGAAAATGAAACATCATTTTATTGCGAGGTTTGGCTGTGTTTTTCTGAGATTTTAGCAAGAACTTGTTGTGAAATTAATAATAATATTTATAAGATAATATTTCACAGCGTTTTTTTGAGAACAATGTTCGGCTTTTAAAGTTTTCTCTTACAATATTTTGCGCCAAATCAAATCACAATCACATGTTTTTGTTTTACTTGCTGTCAAACTATTGATTTTTTTTTTGGCTTGTTTGGCACTGACGTCTGGTGGAAGTTCCAAATTATCTTCTGTTCGTGTTGTTCATAAGTTGTTTGTCTCAACTTCGTTTACCTTCGTCATTTATGTGGCTTTCGTTTCGACCAATTCAGATTTGGGTGTCAGATCTTAAATTTTACTGGAAAAACGAACACAAAACGTGATTTTATTTTATTTTATGATTGTATGAGTGCCTTTTTTAAAACGAAACTGGGTAAAAGTCACTTTTCTTTGATGTGTGTGCAAGTGCGTGTGAAAATCTGTGTAAATCTTGCCAAAAATCGAGATCTGCAAAATCGACTTCAGATCGACAAAAATTCGATTTTTTTGGTCGAAAGGAAAGGAAAAACCTGTCACAAATCAAAAAATCAAAGAAAACCACATTAGATTCAACAACCGACCAGCGGCAGCAAAACATCAACAGGAAGAAGCAACAAAAACAATCAGGCCGCAATTTGGTTATTAAAAAGTAAGTATAATACTTATCTATTTTATTCTTTATTTTGCTTTTTTTATTCGTTCTTTAAAATGATAAATTGGAATATTTCTCATTTTTATTATTACTTTTCAGGTTTTTTGAAGCCACTCCACTCGGAGGTGGAGCAACAGGATTGCCAATTGATTTGGTGTCAAAGGCCAGGCATTGCAAAATAATGTGAAGGTGGGTCTGAAGCACATTTAAGGAGTAAACCGGTGTCACCATTCGCATGTCCAAGAACATTTTGTTTGTCATCAACCACCCTGAGTTTACAAGAACCCCCAGAGTGACATACATCATCTTCGGAGAAGCAGAAAACGAAGTTCTTTCACAGCAAGCTAAAGTGGAAGCTGCCGAGAAATTCAAGGCCTCAGAATCGGCCGCTGGTGCATCAGACACGGTAAGCACAACTTCGGTGACATCAATTGCCGAAGAATATGAAGTCGACGAGAGTGGGGTTGATGAGAAAGACATTGAGCTTGTAATCCCACAAGCAAACCCTACAAGAGCCAAAGCAATTCGAGCCCTCAAGTAAGCTGTTCAGCTAATTAAAATAGGTGACTACTGACAATGATATTCTCATCGAAAAAGGATTAGCACGAAAATCTGCCGAGAATTACATGTCCAAGGTAAAAGAAAATCGCAAAGAATTTGTATGAATTTCTAAATCAATAATTTTCTTTATTAAGACCGACTATGATTTACAAATGAGAAAACAATCTATTACTGAAAGATTTATGCAAGAAGACTTTTCCAAGCAAATCGAGGAGTATTTGCGATCCATTCAACCGGAAGTTGATTTAGAAATCGACCCTCCACCACCAGGGCTTTGCTTAAATAATATCTTTCTTCGAGGTCCTTTTGGTCCACTGGAAGCGAAAATATTTTCTGCAACTCGTGTTGGTGTATGGAAGGGTATTAATGTCGAAATGGATTATTTTAGTTCGGTTTTAGTTGACACCGACCCCCAGGATGTTCATGAATGTTTAAATGTCGCTGCCGGTGTTTCTGAGTCTGTAGATAGAAGTTCACTCACAGCACCTCAAATGACTCTTATGCCAAAAATTCACGGTTTCGCCTCTCTTATGGCTTTAATATTTCGCGATGATGAAACAACACTTTTGCCCAACATTCGTGCTGATCTTGTTGCTAAAATTGAGAGTCTTATTATAAAGTAAGAAAATTTATTTATTTCTGTGTATGAATTTTAAACTTTTCATCACTTATCTTCAAGGCTTTTGAGTGTGCATTGAAACTCACGTAGATTCCCAGCATCATGCTTGGATTCAACCTGACGAAAAGGATGTAATAGACATTTATCAACTCAGATGTATTTTTCCTATGCACTCGGCTCTACCTTTTGGGATGAATCATTTGATCGTATGCACGATCTGAATGTACATTGCCGCGAATTACATCGCATGAAACAACTGTATGAGATTTGTATCTTATCAGTACATGCACTTACCTACTGTAGGATTAAATAGGATGGTAATCAAATATTATGGGGCATATTCATAGTCACTTTTAAACTCCAGTTTATCTAAGACTGGGGTTTATTCAATGTAATTTAGATAGGATAAATCCAGGTCTAAGATAAACTGGAGTTTAAAAGTGACTATGAATATGCCCCTATATATTTTAAGTTCACGTTAATGTGAACTTCAGTAAGGTTTGCAATTTCATGATGGAAATATATACGAGCCAACAACGAGTCGAAATTATTAAAATTTAGTACCGAAATTCGGAGTCAGTGGGCCTCAACGTTAAGAGCGCTACGTCCAATTTATGGTCGTCATAATCGTCCTAGCAGATCAAAAATTGAGCGTCTAGTGGAAAAATTTGAATCCACAGGCACAGTACAAAATTTTCCCGTGCCAGTGAGACAAATAAGTGCCCGTAGTGTCGAGAATATTGCTGCCGCTGAGGCTTCAGTTGCAGAAAGCCCAAATGTGTCTCTACTCTCACACATCGTTCTCAAGCGTTGGGCATCTCTGTGACGTCGTTGTGGCGAATTTTGCGAAAAGATCTTGGCCTACATCCTTACAAGATTAAATTGACGCAAGAACTGAAGCCGCTTGACCACCAGAGGCGTCGTATGTTCGTGAATTTGGCTGAGCAACAACTTGAAAATGATTCGGATTTTCATCGAAAAATCATCTTCAGCGATGAGGCTCATTTCTGGCTGAATGGCTTCGTCAATAAACAAAATATGCGGTATTGGTCAGGCAGCAATCCACACGTACTCCATAAGTCATCATTGCATCCCGAAAAAAATACGGTTTGGTGTGGTTTATGGGCCGGCGGCGTCATTGGGCCGTACTTCTTCCGTGATGATCAAGACCGGCACGTTACTGTGAATGGGGATCGCTACCGTTCAATGATAACCGAATAATTTTGGCCCCAATTGGATGATATGGACTTGGAGGAAATGTGGTTCCAACAGGACGGCGCCACAAGCCACACAGCCAATGTCACAATCAATTTATTGGAAACCAAGTTTGGAGAACGTGTTATCTCACGAAATGGTCCAGTCGCTTGGCCGCCTCGGTCGTGCGATTTGACGCCGTTAGGCTATTTCCTGTGGGGCTACGTCAAGTCTATGGTGAAATTGCAGCAGTATCGGCCGATTTATGCTTGAAAACCGGCGAAAATTGGGTTCAGCATCTGGACTTCTGCAAGCGTGCCCGTGGTGGCCATGCAAAAGAAATCGAGTTCCATACATAATGGCATCGAACGTACTTTCACAGGAATAAAGAATTTCATTGATATCTAAAACGGTTTTTGTTTTATTTAAAAAACTTTTGTAGCGCTCTTATTGAAAAACCGAATACATGATGCTGTTTTCATTCGCCTCCGAAAAATAAGTTAACATTTTACTTCTTAATGGCTTAAAAATTGGCTATATTAAGACAGGCGAAAGTTTCGTTGTCGATCGGAAGTATTCGCGTTGGTTTGGAAGAGCCTAAGTGAAATTTTTCGAACATTTAACATTTTTCGGGTGAAAACCAGAAAAGTGAAACGGCAGTCATTCCGGGTGGAATGTTGTTTGGGCAAAACTCACAATTAGGCTGATTATGTTTGGAATCTTACATTGCAATAAGCGAATCCTCGATCCTCACCGATTTCGCACAGATAAAGCAACCAAAATTAAATAGGTATGAAAAAAAAAAACAATTATAGAAAAAACTGCTCTTTCAGATCTTACACTTATTGTTTTATTTATCGACACACTATTGCAAGGAGAGTTCATTATTAAAATACCTGACAGTCTTTTTCTTAAAAATAAAAAGATGAATTTTAATATTAATGTAGTGCGTCTACATAGATTATATCATTTGCACCTGTTTTTTTTGCTAAGGCAACATCATTGCATTTACATAAAGATGTAACTTTTTGTTTTGTATATAACTCCATATTTGATGTCGAAGAACTCGCTCCGCTTCCGAAGAGAAAAAAAATACTAAATATAAAAAGAAATAACGGAGTAGAACGATCTCTATTCCGCTTTATACTTGTTGTTATCAGGTTTATTTTCCACCTCCGTATTGGAAGCTGTGTGCCAGCAAAGTCGTTCTTCGTATAACTGAATTACGATTTACGAACATAGCACGTTTGCTTGTTTGACAAGCACTAGATCTCATGAGGAATATCATCTCACCGGATGAGCCTGTGGTGCCTAGAATCCAAGCTGGTTCCAGACCCCGATCGTAACCCAGCGATTTGTGCGCCTCTCTGAGTCGTTATTGGTTTTTCGTTTGGTCTTCATTTCAGTAATTGGTTGATGCTGCCAAACCAATCAGCACTGAACAATTTCTTTTGTGTTTTGTAGCAGTCTTATACCTGGCATGAAGTTTCTTTCCAACCCAAACGGGTATTCCTGTACAAAAAAACAAATGGCGATTAAAAATGTTAAAAAAATACATTTATTTTATTGAATACCAATCATAGCAGCGTATATGAGGGTACAACTAGATGTTATAACTGCGTAGGGTAATCGATATTTTAAATAGGAGTTCTTGAGGTTCATGACGCTCGGCTTACTTGCAATCTGGAGGTGGACACCATATTGAATTTGGATCTGATAGTAAAATCTTCTAACCATAAAGTTTTCATATTTTTTTATTAATTCAGGATGATCTTTAAGTAAGATTTCAATATTTCAAGGAATTTTATCCAGCAACGCCAAACATTTGTTGCAGGCAGCAATTGCTTAAGCCAGAAATTTTTCTCTCTGCTGTCTATCTTGCCTTGGCCACAACCTGTGAATTATTTTTAAACTTATCAATTAATTAATAATAAATGAATTTACTGTTTACCTGCAGAATAGTCATTCATTTTGGAAAATCAAATTTAAAATTAGAAAAATCCTTAATTATTATTTTTTCTTCTTTGAGAAGTCAAATCTACAAAAGTAGGGTAGGTAGTTTCTAAAATATACACTTCCTGACCTGCTCTGGTGGTAGACCGCCAGAGGTAAAGTGGCGTTGGTAAACTGTCCCGCGGTAAACTGTCCTGTGGTAAACCGGCGGTGGTGAAATGTCCTGCTTCGTGCCCAGTGGGCGCTCTCCCATATAAAGCCAATGTAACTGAATCGGGAGCAACTAAAAGGTGCTTAGTGGGCGGCAGGCCTCTTACCTACAATTGAGTCCACCACTTACCCTGAGGCCACACAAACGAGTACTCGCTTGCGAGTGGGCTACATACATTAACTATCAAATTTCTGTTTGTACTTGTCTCCACTGGCTGCTCTTCTCTCTTCGAAAACGGCAAACTAGTTGATGAGCGAATTGCTAATAGGCGCGTTTTTTTGCAAGTCCATATGGATTTGTCGAAAAAAAACGACATCGGGACTTAGGAACTTCTTACTTACAGTACGTAAGTCCCGATAATTATCTGGACTTAGCAAAGTCTATTTGGATTTAAGTTGTTGTTGTATTTACGTGTAAAACTTTTAGTCCCGATGTCCTTTTTTTCGACAAATCCATATGGACTTGCAAAAAAAACACGGCGTATGTTGCTAATTGTAAACAAATTTGAGTGTTTTGCAACTGCTAGCGAATACTCGTTCATGTAGCCTTCCGGTTACCCTGAATTTAGCTTGCAGGGCTTTCTGAATCAAAATGTCAAATCTGAAGTTCTAAACGCCAAACACAATAGGTGTGTTCGCGTACTTGTCTGGAACAACCCATTTTTAGAATTTTTAGTCCAATTTAATTTTTTTTATATGGGCTTTGACAGAACTTCGGACTAAAACTAAAAGTAAAATAATGATAGCATAGAAAGTTTATCTAAAGTAAAATCAAGTTTGTGCGAATTCTTCTTAGCGGTTTTTGAATTTATTTAACACAAATACAGTGAAAACATTTCAAAATTAATCGAGTTGCGCTTGGATGTTCCATTGGCGATATTATCTTATAGGTTTCTACTCTGTCGCCATTAACTCTATTAAGTTTGCCGACTTTATCGTGTTTAATTAATAGCAAATAATTAAGCAATAAACAATTCAATAGAGGTAGTTTAAACCCATTTCCAACAAAACAAATAAAAACATAGCACAATTGATTTTGTCAAAACTAATTATCGAAGACTTATTAAGCAATAAAATGTTTAATATAAGAAGTTTTTTCCATTTTTTTAAGGGGGTGTTTCGCTAACTTGATTTCACACGGAAAATATCACAACTAATTCCCGACTTATGACCGTCAAATTATTGAGCAATAAAACATTCAATATCAGAAGTTACTTATCCTTTTTGGGGGGTGTTTCGCTTATTTCATATGAATTTGGAAAATTGACGGAGAAAACATAGAAAACAACGCACGCCAAATTTAAATTATCACAACTAATTCACGACTGATAAACGGCAAATTATTAAGCAATAAACCATTCAATAAAACTAGTTTTTAAGCCTTTTTGAGGAGGTGTTTCGCTAGCTTTATATGAATTTAGCAAATTAGCAAACAAAATAAAGAAAACATTGCACTACAAAATTGAAATTATCACAACTAATTAACGGCAAATTATTGGGCAGTAAACCATTCAATACAAGAAGTTTTTACCAATTTTTTAGGGGGTGCTTCGCTAAGTTGACACCAAGTTAGCAAAGCAGCATAAAAAACATAGAAAACATAGCACGAACAAATTGAAATTGTCCCAAGTAATTAAAAACTACCGAATGGCAAATTATTAAGCAGAAAACCATTCAATTTAAGAAGTTTTTACCCCGTTTTGAGAGGGTGCTTCGCTTAGTTGATATCAACTTAACGAAGCAGCAAACAAAACATAGAAAACATGGAACGACAAATTCGAAATTATCACAAATAATTAACGGCAAATTATTGGGCAGTAAACCATTCAATACAAGAAGTTTTTACGCCTTTTTGAGGGTGCTTCGCTTAGTTGACACCAAGTTAGCAAAGCAGCGAAAAAAAAAATAGAAAACATAACAACGACAAAATTTATTTTGTCACAAATATTCAAAAACCACCGAACGGCAAATTATTTAGTAGAAAACCATTCAATTTAAGAAGCTTTTACCCATTTTTGAGAGGTTGCTTCGCTTAGTTTATATCAACTTAGCGAAGCAGCAAAAAAATATAGAAAACATGGAACGACAAATTCTTAATTATCACAACTAATTAACGACGAATTATCCATCTTACCACTTTTCGATCAGTGAATGTTGTTTCGCTAAGTTGACACTCATACGAAAAAGTCATTAATCATAGCGTTCTCCATTGACTGTAACATTATGGCCGGCTTCATTTTTGAAGAAATATGGACCAATGATTCCCTCTGCCCATAGAGCACACCAAACAGTGACTTTTTGAGTATGTAACGGCGTCTCAACAAGGGCTTGTGGATTATGATCACTCCAAATACGACAATTTTACTTATTAACGTACTGATTCAACTAAAAATGAGCTTCATCGCTGAACAAAATTTTCTTGTGAAAACCGGGATCGGGGGCCATCTAATTTTGGGCCCATTTGGGCACAATTTGGAAGCGTTGTTCAGGCGTCAGTCTATTCAGTATGAAATGGCAAACCAAACTGAGCATAAATCAAATGACAACTGTCAAAAAGACTAACTCCGAAAAAAATAATTGCCAGATTGAAAACCTCACGTATAAAAAAAACACTTTGGCACGAGTAAGATAAAGTTGGCGCCAAAAATTGATAACGGTTTTTCGTAGAAGGGTCAAAAATAAGTATTTTTTACTATGGCAGGGGGGGTTCTTTCTCACCCCGTTTAAGAGGTAGGGGCAATTTTAGAAAAAAGTGACTTAAAATGAAAAAAAATTATGAAAAACCAACGGCAACATTTACAATTAAGTACTATAACCGGTTTTGAAAGTCAGAAATTTGTTTTTTAATCCTTAATTTAGATTATATTATTTATGTTATTGGTTCTGGAAAAATTCGCAAGCAAACTCAAAATTCTGATAAAAAAAATGAAAAAATAAAGTTTAAACCAATTTTTGTGACCCATTGTGAAATAAAGTGCTAAATTGGCTCTTTGTGGGCAATGCGTATATTGTATGCAAATCGAACACAACAAACCGAATGGTTTTATGTTTTCTAGTTTTTTATATTTTTGCAATGGGAGGGGGGAGGGGGTCTACCTCATTCCGTTAAGGCAGGAGGGGCAATTTTTGAAAAATTACTTAAAATAAAAAAACAGATTTAAAAATAACGGCAATACTTACAATAAAAGAATATAGGTTTTCAGAAAGCCAGAAACTTGTTGTTGTGTCATTTGTTTCAACCTAGATATTTGTGTAAATAGTTTTTGAAAAAGTACTTTCAAACTCAAAATTTATTAAAAAAATTATATAAAATTATAAATTAAAAGAAAGCTACTATTTTCTTATTCAAATTTGTGAAATTAAGTACTGAATTTGCAACACTTAACAATTATTTGATGTCTTTGAGTTGATGAGAAAATTGAAAATTCCCAAATTTTTTTTTTATTCAATTTTTTGCTTACATATATGCTTACAGTGCTAGCATTCAGCATTACGGCGTGAGGTATGTATGGCAACCCCCCTGCTTGGCACAGTATAGGATTTGGGGTAGGTGCGAGGTTGGGTGTATGCAAAGTTTCTTTTGCATTTAAAGAATCTGAATACAAAAAACAACGGTACAAAATTGGAATATTTGTTCTTTTTTCTAATGATCTAAGTAGGTTGCATACTTTAAACATTACAATTGCATTATATAGGCATGTAAGAAATAAACATGCATTTTAAGAAATTAAATAAATTTGCTGCAGTCGTACAGTAGTACCGAGGTGGTGTTAATTTTGTATAATGCATTACATTTTCTTGATTGAAAATTTTAAATGTGCAGGTTTGGGTATATTTAGAAAACAGCTGTCGACATTGGATAAATAGGATAAATTCAAAGTTTCTTTAAATCCAGATTCTTTAAAGAAAATGAAATTTTGCATACACCCAACCTCGCACCTACCCCAAATCCTATAGTGTGCCCAAGGAGGAGGGCAGCATGCTCCCCCCCATACATGCTACCCTACATCACTACATACTTAATAAATGTTGAGTTTGAAAGTATTTTTTTCAAAAACTATTAACACAAATAACTACGTTGGAACAAATGATAAAAGAAAGATTTCAGAAAACCCATAATTTTGTATTGTAAGTGTTGCCGTTGTTTTTAAATCTTTTCTTTTTAATTTTAAGTATTTTTTTCGAAAATTGTTCCTCCTGCCTAAACGGAATGAGATTGACCCCCCCTCCCATGGCAAAAAATGCTTGTATTTTATCCTTCTATAACAGTCCGTTATTATTTTGAGGCGCCTTATTAATCGTATTGGTGCCATCACCGTAAATACCAAAAAAAAAAAATCTCATAAAAAAGTAGTTTTAGTAATTTTCAATTTTCTCAAAAACTAGAAAACATAAATCCATTCGGTTTCTTGTGTTCGATTTGCAAACGATATGCGCATTGCCCACAAAAAGGCAATTTAGCACTTTATTTCACAATTGGTCACTATTTTTTTTCATTTTTTTTATCAGAATTTTGAGTTTGCATGGAAATTTTTCAAAAACTATTAACATAAATAATTTAATTTAAATTAAGGATTAAGAAACAGATTTCTGACTTTCAAAACCGGTAAAGTACTTTATTGTAAGTGTTGCCGTTGGTTTTTCATAATTTTTTTTTCAGTTTAAGTAGTTTTTTTCTAAAATTGCCCCTACCTCCTAAACGGGGTGAGATAGACCCCCCCTGCCATGGTAAAAAATACTTGTTTTTGACCCTTCTATGAAAAACCGTTATCAATTTTTGGCGCCAAAGTTATCGTACTCTCCCAACACCCTGTATTAAAATTTTCATACCTAAAAACAAAAATATCTTTCTAAGAAATGATAGAAAAAATAAAACAATCAAAATCAAGAAATTATTCAAGTCTTTAACTGCTGACATTTTATTCTTTTTCTAATTTTTCAAATAAAATAATCAAACTATCATCGGCTCGTTTGTTCTATTTTTCGATATGCAATATAATTTCAGCGTAATTTAAAAAAAAACATCATCATGTAAACAAAAAGAAACAACAAACAATCAATACTGCTGTTTTCGCTTAGTTTGTAATCTTCAACTTTTCGTAAATAAAATTGCAAAAGATGTTGCTAGTTCGAAGGTTTATTCAGAAGTGTTTTATTTCACAATTATTTGGATATTATTACAATTTAAATGGAATAAAATGGAAGGAAAAACATGACTTGCAAAATTACAATTAAAAAATGACTTGCAAATTTTTGACTGACGTTTATATTACACTGACATTGACAGTAACATAACATTGACAGCTGACTTCAGGATAAGGGTGCGTGGACATCTTAAAGACGAGTTTAGACGTAACATTCCTCCCGGGCTGTGAACGAAGTTCTCCATTGTTAGCTTCTCCTTCTGCAATGCTCATTTTACATGAAACGATAAATTGAAATATTTAGTACAATTTTAAACATACAAAAATAGTAATAGATTATGAAGACACACAAAAACTTCTAATCAAACAGATCTAATTGTGGATGGTAGGAATCTAAGTGCCTGATTACATGGGTCGTTTTACTGAAGAGCGCATCGCATGAGACAGGTAGATTTTATGTGCGTAAAAAAGAGAAGGTAGATTCCACCTTCTCTTTTTTACGCACATAAAATCTACCTCTCTCACGCGATGCGCTCTTCAGTAAAACGACCCATGTAATCAGCCACTAATACATTCTTGCAGTTTATTTATGTTCCACAATTCCACAAGTTCTACACGAAGCAGGACTATTCAGTGCCGAACTTTCACCGTTGGACACTTCACCACCAGATTTTCACCACAAGCCTTTTAGTGGTTGGAATTTTCGTTACAGCGGTTCCGCCACTGGGTAGTTCGCTGTCGTTCTTTCAACACTAGACTTTTAAACACTGTAATGTAGTGTTAATAATTCAATATGGCCATTGTTTCTTTTGGATTAAAATGTGGTTAGTCACAATGGAATTCAGATTTGCCAGTAATACCCGTGATTTTTTGGAAACTTTTGCATGGTGCAACATTTAAGAACATATTTTATACATTGCAATGTATACTGAAATCTTGTTAAATAAGCGAATTCTGTATGATTCTATTTTTGACGCAAATTTCAATTTGCTATGATTGACAATAAAACATGAAAAAATTGTCTCCTGCCAGTAAAAATAGTGTTAACAAATGATTTTCTATAAATTTGCATCATTTATTTTAAATTTTCGTGTTTTATTTTGCCAAAGAGTCTGTTCTGCAAAATGTCCTAAATAAAATGCAAATGATACAAGCTGAAAAAGAATACGATTTGATGTTGAAAACAATATAAATGAATTCTTATTGCGATTTAACCATTTCTAATAAAATCTACACTACTTTGCGAACACGAAAACAAAATATCCAGAAACGAAAAATCTGACACTTAAACGGGCGGCATTCAAATATTGAGCACTAAATGGCAGCACTTATGGCTGATTTCCAATGCCGCGTTGGGCGTCGTTTTGAAAGATTCTTCTGTCAACGCGAAAGTTCAGACATAGAAATTTATGTATAGTGTTTACAATGACGCGTTGGACAATAATGTTACGATTTGGCATCTATTAGCAGGTACACAAACCAACGTAACATAAGCGACCTCAACGCAAAAGTTGAAAAATATCTACTTCTGCGTGCGTTTTGACAGTAATGTTAGTTAATATGTATCTTGTGTGTGTTCAAAAAAATTTGAATTTGTTTTCAAGAGGTAAGAATATAATTAGATTTTGAAATATTTGTACATAAATTTGAAGTTATAGAATAAAAATTGTCTTATAAGATTTCTTTTGAAGAGAAATGTATTATTTTAGTGAAGGAGCATGAGTAGAAGGGTTGACGACACATCCTTGTTGTTTTGAAAAAAAATGTTCCAGGTCTTTTGCTTTCATTTTATCAAAATTTAAGGCAAATAATTCTTCATCTATTCTAAGATGGAACTCCGGAACCTAACCAACGCCGTTTTGGTTTTTCTTCTTAAACCTCTTCATAGGCTGAAACAGCAGCAAAGACTGCCTTAGCAACTATTTCTACTCTCGACAGCTGATTTATTGTTGTTCATTTTAAATTTAAAGACCTTAACATTTGATTTGCAGAATGACACTGCAATTCTTTTTAATCAGCTGATTCTCTTAAAGTCATCTGTCATGTCGACGCGTCCGTAATGCTTGTTAACGTATACGAACGCATCACTAACGCCAACGCGTCATTGGAAATCAGCCTTTAAAGATCCAACACTCAATCGGCGGTGGTGAAATGTCCGCCTATCAATTTTCGGTGGCGAATGGTACCGTACCGAGTTCTATATGTCGGCGTCGGTTGTAAATTGAATTGCAAAGTTGTGTTCAAGTGCTCTGTTGACAATATTTTAAATTCAGTTTTTTATGAACAAAACTAAAAAAAAATCAATAAATGTGTTGTGTGCTGATGAAATGAGGTGAGTTTTAAATAAATTTATATTAAATTGTAGTGCCTATCCATGAATTATGTTCTTTCTGTGCATTATTCATCTTCCATAAGAAGTATACGTGTTTGTGTGTTTCCCATATAAAATACCAATGCTCGTGTGTTTCCCATAAGGAATACATGGGTGCGTGTGTTTTTATATCTCCATTGATGGTTGGTATTTTTCCATTGAATTCATATTTCGTATGTTAGGGTGTCTCATTTTTTACGTGTGAAAATTATTATTTTTGATTAAATTATTTTTGATTCGATTTTTTAGTGGACTGTATAGTTACTGATTTTTTGATTAAATTGATATGGATTTTGGTTAATTTTACAGGGCGTTCCGATTTTTTTTAGTTGAAAATTAATTTTATCTCGATTTTGAAAATTATTTAGAGTATTTTTGTTGTTGAATTAAGTGAATTTAAAATTGTTTTATGTTGAGTTAAAATTTGCCTTGACGAATATAAAATTAATTTCCGGTGAATTAAAATTGTTTTTCGGTGTGTTAAAATGAATTTAAGTGAAAATAAAATTATTTATCGGTGTGTTAAAATGAATTTAAGTGAAAATAAAATTATTTATCGGTGATTTAAAATTAATTTGAAGTTTGTGATGATGCGCTGACTGTGACATTTGAAGTGATTTATATGATGATTCGAAATTTCTGTGATTTCTGTGATGATGACATCGGTTATGTGATAATTGAATTTATTTAATTTTTTTTTTTTTTAATGTTTGTATTTTTGAAATAATTTTGTGTGTGGTATTTCAAAGCGATTTTACTGTGATTTATTGTGAATATTATTTGTGAGTCTGTGATACTTGTTGAATATGAGTGATATCGATTGAGAGTGTGTGTTATCGGTTGGTTGAGTGTGAGTGCATGTGATTTGTATATGAGTGATAACAAATGATTGAATGTGAGTTTTGATCGATGTCGAAGAGTGTGTTTCGAATAATTGATGAGTTTGTGAGCGATAGCGAATGAGTGATTGTATCGAATAATTGAGTGTGAGCGATAGCGAATGTGATTGTATCGAATGATTGATTGTGAGCGATAGTGAATGTGTGAGTGTATCGAATTGTTGATTGTGAGTGATTGACCTTTTCAAAATGAAATCTTAACTTTGTCGAATATTTTGATTATCTGTGAGCGACATTTTATGAGTGAGTGAGTGCGTGACTGATGTTGAATATTTTGATTTTCTGTGGACAACATCAGAATTGTGTGAGTGTTTTAACGATGTGTGAGTATTATTTTTTATTTCATTGAATGAGTATTTGAAGTATGCGGTTTTACGTTTTTAATGAATATTTTCTGTTGACTGCATGTTAGATATTCGTCCATGGTTAGATGGTTGCATTTTCGTCTGCATTTTTGTTGCACGGCAAGAGGCATATTTTGGTGATTGGTCTTCTGAATTCTCCTGATTGTGTTTTTAGGTTGACGACACGAGTCAGCTTGTCTGCACCAGGAACCAAAGAAATGATGCGAGCAAGAGCCCATTTTGAAGGTGGTAAGCGTTCATCCTTTAGCAGCACTAGATCTCCTACTTGCGGCTGCGGTTCGGTTGTCAACCATTTCGGTCGTTGTTGAAGACGAGCTAAATATTCGCTGCTCCACTGCTTCCAGAATTTGGATTTTTCTCCACCTATCTAGGTTGGAAACCTTTTCTGCCAAATCTGCTTCTGTAATCAGTTGGGCCAATGTTCCAAACAGGAAATGTGCTGGCGTGAGAATGGCGAAGTCATCTAGGTTGTCGGAAACCGGACAAAGAGGCCTCGAGTTTAGACATGCTTCTATTTCGGTCAAAAGCGTGCTGAGTTCCTCGAATGTAAGGGTCTCATTTCTGACGACCCTTTTCAAATGAAACTTTACGGATTTCACTCCTGCTTCCCATAATCCACCGAAATGGGGAGAAGTGGGAGGAATGAAATTCCATTTGGTTCCGACGTTAGTTGTTGTTGTTGTGATGTGCTTCCAATCCATTTTTGCGGCTTTCATCATTCTTTGGAGCTCGGTATTGGCACCAACGAAGTTCTTTCCGCAGTCGCTATACATCTCAGTGCAGACACCTCGACGTGCTGTAAGTCTTCGGAAAGCTGCCAAAAATGCCTGAGTCGTCATGTCACTGACAGTTTCCAGGTGGATTGCTTTGGTGGCTAGAGAAACGAATATGGCGAAATACCCTTTATAGATTTTGCCTCCGCGTCCTTTCCAGGCCTTTACCTCTATAGGTCCAGCATAATCTACACCGGTGTGTGTAAATGGCCGCGACACTCTGACTCGAGGGGCTGGTAAATTCCCCATCAGCTGTTTCATAGGTTTAGCTTTCAATCGACAGCAGATTACACATTTATGAATATATTTTATCACGCTTCTCTTTAGATTCAAAATCCAATATTTGGTGCGAAGATTGGTGACCATTTGCTGCAATCCACCATGGAGCGTTTTTTCGTGAGCTTCTCGGATGAGCAATTTCGAAATGACGTGCTCCGGTTCGAGAATGACTGGATGTTGTTGCTCGAACTTTAAGCTTGAATTTTGCAGACGTCCTCCAACTCGCAGAATCCCGTTTCGGTCGATGAACGGATGTAGTGATCCAAAATGTTTCGATGATGATGGATGCTTGATTAAGTTTTGGATTTCCTCAGAAAACATCTCTTTTTGAGCAGCTCTGATGCAGTTAAATGTTGCGTTTTGTAACTCGGAAGTGGTAAGTGGTTCTATTAACTGGTTCATCGGTAGGTTTTTCAGGCAAATGCGAATAATCCTCCGGCAATAAGCGATGATTCGTAGCAGTTTTTTCAAATCTGAGATTTTATGAAATAATTTTGCAACTTGATTTTCAGATTCTATGGCGCGATGTAACTGGATTTTCACTGATCGCATTTCTTCTTCAGTTTCATAAGTTGTTTTCGGACTTGGAAAAGAAAAATTCCAACTTAATTGCAGATACTCTGGTCCTCGCCACTAAAGAGTGTGGACTTTCAATTGCGATGGTGACACTCCTCTCGACGATAAGTCTGCAGGATTCAATTTAGTGGGGACGTGATTCCAGATATTGACGTTAGTTAATCTCTGAATTTCGGCTACTCGATTGCTGATGAAAGTCTTACATTTTGATGGCGGTGTAGCTATCCAACATAAAGCGATGGTGGAATCAGCCAACGCATAAGTTTTGATTTGACCTAACTGCAAAACACCTCTCACATAGCACAGAAGACGAGCTTACATAACAGCCCCACATAACTCAAGTCGAGGGAGTGAAACTGTATTAAGAGGAGCGACTCTAGTTTTGGACATAACGAGGTGAGTGTGAATTTTGTCCCTTCTGTTCAGAGCCCTGAGGTAAACTACTGCCCCGTATGCCTTCATAGAAGCGACACTAAAACCGTGCAATTCTAACCTCAACTTCTCTTTTTCAGTACAAATCCATCTTGGTATTGGAAATTTTTCGAGACTTGGCAAATCTACTCGTAGAGAAACCCATTCTTGTTGCAGAGCGAGTGGAACAAGAACATCCCATGCTAAACCTTTCAACCACAATTTTTGCATAATAATTTTTGCCGAAATCAAGCATGGAGAAATCCAACCAAGTGGATCAAAAAGTTTAGCAATGGTTGACAAGATGGTTCGCTTAGTGACTTCAGTTGCTTCGGATTGAATCCACTGAAAAGTGAATGAGTCACTGGAAGGAAGCCATTTTATGCCCAAGGTTTTGATGTGCTCGAAAGGCAGCAGAAAATCAACTTCACGTTCTTGGGGTGCAATATTGATCAAAGCATCTTCAGAATTGCTCGCCCATTTCCGTAAGTGGAAGCCAGCTGATGATAGAAGATGGTTGACTTCAATGACTTTTTGTTGAGCTTCTTGTACTGAATCAGCTCCGCTTACCAAATCATCAACGTACATGTCGTGACGTATCATCTGGGGTGCTAATGGATATATGTCCTTTTCGTCATCAGCAAGCTTGTTCAACGTGCGAGTGGCTAGATAAGGAGCGGACGATGTGCCAAAAGTGACGGTTTTTAAACGATACAGCTGCAAAGGATCCATCTTGGTGTCTCGCCAATAAATCAGCTGATAAAAGGTGTCTGGTTGTCTCATCTGGATCTGTCGGTACATTTTTTGATGTCAGCCGTCAAGGTAATCTTGAACTTTCTCCATTTTAATATGATGTTCATTATATTTGATTGCGTTTTAGGTCCAACCAAAAGATGTTCATTTAACGAAGTCCTATCTGTAGTTTTGAAAGCAGCATCGAAAACTACCCGAAGCTTCGTAGTTGTGCTGGACTCCTTGAACACGGCATGGTGTGGTACAACATAGTGGAATGGCGATTGGAGAATTTCAACTTGGCTGACATCTACTTTTTCCATCTGATTGAGCTGAAGCTACTCCGATATACATGCTGAATACTCCTTCTGCAGCTGAGGATTGTTGTCGAATCTTCTTTCAAGCTGTAGAAATCTTCGTAGTGCTCCTTGCGGACTTGCTCCTAGTGCTGGTAACACCATCCTTGAATGGTAGTGAAACTTTGAATCTTCCATCTGGCAAACGTCTGGTGTGTGTTTTGAAGTGTTCCTCACAGGCGATGTTTTCTGCAGTTTCTGGATCTTCAAATCGCGATTCTTCGATTTCCCAAAATTTTCAAATCTGGTTATGGATATCAACAAGCTGCAGGTGGACACGGCAAGTTTGAATTGGCGCATTGCCAAAAACAATCTACCCGAGTTGAGTATTCTGAGCGATTGGTGCCACAGGCTCATTTCCCCTAACAATTTCTGGCAAAACGACCTCGGAAAAGACAGCACTACCTATTAGCAAGTCAACACTGGCAGGCTTATAGAAAGAAGGATCAGCTAAACACAAACTCTGAATGTGACTCCATTGGTCAGGAAGAATTTCCCTATTGGGGAGTAAACCAGTAATAGTTTTGAGAACAAACGCCCTAGCAACAGTTTCAAAAGAGGTATGTAGAGATTTGATTTTCATATCGACAAAGCCTTGACTCGATCCACTTTTTTTGTTTCCCAATCCAGAGAATTCCATGAAGGTGCGACATTTTTTCAAGCCAAGTTACTGCACAGCTCGTTCAGTGATAAATGTTGATTCTGACCCCGGATCGAGCAGCGCTTTCAATTCTCCGTTCGCTGATTGTATTGTGCAGAAGCGTGTGATGTTTTTGGTTACAGTGAAAACACCGTTTTTCACTCGGGCATTGAAAAGTTTTGTGGTTGTAAGCCAAACAATTTTCGCAAACACCGATTTGTTTCACATGTTTTAACCTTGCAGGAACATCCAGCTTCAAAAATGAATGGCACGAACGAAGTGAATGCTGACCCTTGTGACATACTGCGCAGCTATACTTCTCCTTCCTCACCGACTTCATATGCAGCACCTTTGGTTTCAGCTTCGACTGCTCTTTACTCGAACTCGTGTTAAACTTTGGGGTTGGAGTTTTGCTGACAAACGACCTCTAAAGAACGAAACCTAGTTTCCAAAAAGGTTGAAAATTCTCTAAAGGTGGGTAATTCTGTGCTCAAACCTAGGCTTTCTTCCCACATTTATTGAGTTTTTTTTGGCAATTTTTGCAGGAGAGTGAAGACGACTACAATATCCCAACTATCTACAGGAACGCCTAAATTTTTCAAAGCATGAAGCACCTCTGTTGACTTGTCTAACAGGCTCTTGATGGACTCTGCTGTTTCAACATTGACTGTCGGCTGATCGAAAAACGTTTTAAGCTGTGTGGTGACTAAAATCCGCTTATGGTCGTAGCGCGTTACCAAAATTGACCATGCCTGATGATAATTGTCATTGTTGACTTAAAGTTAATCTAACAACGAAGCTGCACTACCCTTTTAGCAAGATTTCAAATACGTTAACTTTTCTATTTTCGACAGAGATGAATTGCTATGGATAAAAGATACGAAAAGATCATGAAATGGACGCCAATTATTATAATCCCCATAGAACGTTCGGGGAGTTATCGCAGGAAGTCTTATTTCACGTAAGTTTGATGATTTGGACACGTTGTTCACAAAAGACTCCCGCCGATCATAGGAATCACTCATTGTATCACACTCAATATTATACGATAAATCAATGTAATCAATATAATCAATATAATACAAAAATTATTCACTCACTTTGATTTCCTTGATTAATCAGAATTTCGTTTTCAGGTACCTGGATTTCCGCAAAACACTCAAAAAACGCTTTGTATGTGACGCTTTGTAAGCGATTCCAAAAAAACAAAACGGCACAGGATTACAGCTACGGCTCTGGAAAACCAGCAAATGGATAACTGCTCCGGACAACTGCTTTTGATTGCGGCACTCAACAACGGCACTCAACAACGGCACTCAATAACGGCGATGAATAACTGGGCAACGGATATAACCCCAGCAGCAATTTCTCCAACACACAAACGATGAACAAATACGATTTGTTGATTTATGCACTCTTATTTTGTAATACAATTAATTATTTACTCACATCAATGCCTTTTAATTGCTTTGCAATCATTTGTTTTTTAATGCAGGAACACCGCTGGCCAATATTCCAAGATTAGGTACTCCGGTAGACAGACAGCAATTTGCGGCACGTTGACGGCACTCCAGAGAAAGACAGCACTCCACACGTAGTATCACAAATAAATTTTGTATTTTATCACAGTTTATTTCTTATCACAATTAATTATCACAGATTAATTATGTTTTAATAAATTATGTGGCTCGAATGGACCAAAATGTTTTCGCTTAATTTGTAATCTTCAACTTTTCGTAAATAAAATTGCAAAAGATGTTGCTAGTTCGAAGGTTTAATCAGAAGTGTTTTATTTCACAATTATTTGGATATTATTACAATTTAAATGAAACAAAATGAAAAGAAAAACATGACTTGCAAAATTACAATTAAAAAATGACTTGCAAATTTTTGACTGACGTTTATATTACATTGACATAACATTGACAGCTGACTTCAGGATAAGGGTGCGTGGACATCTTAAAGACGAGCTTAGACGTAACAACTGCTAAAGGAAACTACACAGATACATTTTTCCCACGGCTTATAGTGAAAATTGTAAACAAATTTCAAAACAAACTAAATATTGACCATCGTCGTCATGGATACCGATAAAAAAAAGAACAATTTAATAATCAAATATCCCTATTTAATTGGTTTGAGTACATACAAATTCGACATCTTTTATTTCGTTACTCCCAAATGCCGCTGAGGAGAGGTAATTGGGTATCACTTATATTTATTCAATGAAATTATTCACAGTTAATACATTTTATTTTGTGAATGGTAACTTTGGTTACATGTTACATGTATTCATATATATTTATATTTTCCCTATTTGCAAAACGTTAATTTCAACAAAGAACAAATCAATATAGATCCTATTATTGAATAAATACAAATAGAAGTAGACAGTACACACTGAGAAACTCAGCCTTTGCGGGTTTGTGGCCAAAAACGGCAACACAACTAATTGTTGTTTGGTTCTTACATAATTATGCTGAGCTGTATTTCTCTTTGGGAAATTTATTTACAATCTACATACGGTCGGAGAAGGAAAAGAAGGTATTTTTGTTTTTTTCTTTTGGAATGAACAACAAAAACGAAAAGTAGGTTTTGGTGTAGAGGTGTGTCAATCGTTCATTTTAAAAGATTCAATCGTTCATTTGTCGTTCAGTTCAATGATTCGTTCTTTTCAATCGTTCATTTTTTCAATCATTTTGGTTTCAGTTTCATTTTTGTTGCCAATAAAATGGGAACTTCTTTTCAAACGTTCATTCCTTTTTTTGGTTGCGATTCAAAGATAAATGTAGATAAAAAAACCTAAAACCTTAAAAAAATAATACTTTTATTGATAACGCACTTTTTAAAGCACAAAGATCGCATCGTTCACATTGGCAATCAGATTGATTCGGTCTTTGTGATTGTGACCCGTGCCGTATACCAATGTATCCAAATTTCAATCGTTCACATGAACGATATATGTACGTTTCGTTCTTTCAAGTCATTCTCAATCAAATGATAGGTACAACGTACAAAACAGACACTGAACACTGCCCGAACCATATGAGAAAGAAACTACAAACACAAATAAACGGAATTAAACTGAAAGCAAATAACACTGCGTTACAAGATTTGGGTACCCTCTTAACTGTTTGCTGGAATGAATGGGTAATGAGTCCTAGATTAAATGTTCCAAACAAATGTGGTATCCATCCAAACATATGTGGTATCCATCACATCTAGTTTTCGAGGTACATGTCAATTATTCATGCCGATAATGGAATTCGCAATTCTGGATTCGCAGTGCAGTTCACCCATTCCTCTTTACTCATTCGCCATGAAAAGAAAAGAAAACACAGCACTGCGAATCACCGCGAATCCATTATTGCTAATTCCATAATCGGCATGATTATTTCTACTACCTTCACTTTAGGCGTTACCGTTTTACGATGTATTGCACTTTTTTATTATTTTCTATTGTTTAGTAATCGTTTCTATTCGATAACGTCGACATCTTTGAATATATTTATTTAAAAATTCAATATGAATACTGGACTAAGTGGTCGTCGCAACTGCTTAAATGAACCAAATAAGTTTTGTTACGTTTGCGGACAGTATATTGTGAAATCACAAACAAAAAATGTTTCCGAAAAAGTGAAGTGCATATTTACTCTATTTTGGACGTGATATTTATCAAGAAAAACCATGGATACCAAAGTTTTTTTGTGTTTCGTGCTATGCTACTCTCATATCTTGGTTGAATGGGAACAAGGTGTCAATGCCATTTGCCATACCAGCGTTATGGCGTGAACCTAGTAATCATTTTAATGATTGCTACTTCTGCATGACTGACATACGTGGTTTTACAAAGCGAATCAAGCACAACATCAAGTATCCTGACGTTCCTTCAATGTCGAAACCACTACCACACAGTGAAGAAATGCCTCCTCCCTTAACTCCTTCCAAAAATGAAATCGAGATATCAGAAGAGCCAGATTTGCCAAATATTGTGGAATATGATGACGGAAGCAGCGAAGATCCTGAGTTTTTACCTTCAACAAGTTCTCTTGGCCGTCCACATCTCATAAATCAAAATGAATTGAATGATTTGGTACGAGACTTAGATTTATCAATTAGACAAGCTGAATTACTAGGATCTAGATTAAAAGAGTGGAATTTTTTGGCTCCTAACACAAATGTATCTGTGCAGCGAAAACGTAATAAAAAACTGGCTTTATTTTATTCAAATTTTGAAAAAATATATTACTGTAACGATATAGAAACTTGACGATGAGTGAGTTGAACATACCTTACGAAACACAAGACTGGCGTTTATTTATTGATGGTTCAAAAACAAGTCTGAAGGCGGTATTGTTGCACAATGGCAACAAGTATGCGTCAGTACCAATAGCATATTCAACTGTTTTAAAAGAAACATATGAAAATATGAAATCAATATTGAATTTAATAAAATACAAAAATTACGGCTGGAAAGTATGCGCTGATCTTAAAGTTAAAGCTATTTTACTCGGACTACAGGGTGGATTTACTAAATACTGTTGTTTTCTTTGTATGTGGGACAGCAGAGCCACAGAAAAGCACTATACTACAAAAGTATGGCCAGAAAGGTCGGAGTTACTAATAAAGAACTTCCTGCCTGGTTATCACTGAAAGCAGTTATAAAAGGCTTTTTAGGAAACCACAGAGCCGAAAATGCAGAAGAGCTAGTTAAAGACATGTTAAAAGCATACAAAAACTTTGGTTGCAGAATGTCATTAAAAATTCACTTTCTTGATTCTCATTTTTCCTTCTTTCCATCTAATCTCGGTGCGGTCAGTGATGAGCAAGGTGAGAGGTTCCACCAGGATGTCAAGAAGCTTGAAAAACGATTTCAAGGCCGATGGGATACAAAAATGCTAGGTGATTACTGTTGGGGTTTAAAACGAGAAGATCATTCAAAGCACAAAAGAAAAAGTTAATGTAACACGATATTATTTTGTATTAAAATTTTAAAAGATGATTTTTTTTCTTGAGTTTTTGTTACCTAAATGATAAAATAAAACTTGATAAATGTAAAAGATCTGGTTGATTTTATTAGACTTTTTTAAAATATGTTTTGGCCTTTTAATTTTTAATGTAATAATAAAGGGTACGCCATCTAACGTTTTTTTTTTTCAACTAGTGCTTATTTCGTGAATGGTAACACTTAGCTCATGTCTGATTTGACAGATATTTAGTTTTATCCTTCCGCTGAACAAATATGGTTGTGTATACGCTTCGCTAAGTAGGCCTGCGATCGACTTAGAGAAGATGCCGATTTTGCCAAAAAAATCATCTTTTCAGATGAAGCTCATTTTGATCTTGGCGGGTAGTAAAAATTGTCGCATTTGGGGAGGATATTGGCAACATTTGGTTTCAACAGGACGGCGCTACGTGCCACACAGCCGAAGCTACACTCGATGTTTTGCGCCATTTAAAAAAAAAAAAGTTATTTGGCGGACCCTTTATATACATTCTTAAGGAAGAAAAATGAGACGTGATGAAAAGAAAATTTGTATGTATGTTTAATAAACGACAGGTGTAAATAAGAAAACATAACATTTTAAAGCAGGTACTCATTTTTTTTTTTCATTTGTAACGCAGTGATAATTATATGTATCCGTGGTGTTTTTTTATTTCATTCATTTAGATAAGTTTCTTTACCTTTTGATGCGCTTCTGTTTTTTTTGTGTGTTTTTCTTTTTTTGCGTGAATTGATTGAGAACGATTGTAATGAACGGTGAACGGGTCACAAAGACCGAATCAATCACGATTGACACAGCTCTATTTTGGTGTTGACAATGCCAAGGGGTTGGGTATAACTGATCATGGAATAACTTATCATGAGACAGCTCATCACAGACGACTCGACATGGTCGCAGCTCAGCATGGGCATCATCATAGAGTACCTATATTACCTAGAGAACCGACCGGTACCCCTCTTGCCTTAAACACCCGCAAATTTTATTTAAGGTGAGTAAGTGAAAACTCTCTTAGTTTACTCTTTTTTCCTTATCCATGAATCCGTGTGAATGGTGGATATAAAAACAAATTGGCGCATTAGTTCAAAAAGGTACGTGTCTACGGTTTAATTGTGAACAAAGTGGTGGCATTAGCTCAAAAAGGTGCGTGTCTACGATTTGCACACCTAAATCGTAGACACGTACCTTTTTGAGCTAAGAAACTAGAGTGCGCTTCCAATTTTCGGTAGGTGTTTTTGTTTTTTTTTAAAACATAAATATTCAAAAATATTATTCAATTTATTACCCGGGAGCAACAATGACCGATATTCTTCATAGTTTAGGTTGACAAAAGGTTAAAAAAAGAAATTTGACTACGAAATTAATAAATTTATCAATTTTTGAATTTAACGGATTTTTTTTTTTGAATCCCTGGGCGGTCTTATCCACCTTATTGAGCAGTTTGAGCGAAGTCCTTTAAATTGAAGCCATGTTGGTTCGGTCCCATTTAAAATACATTGGACAACAACCCCATACAAAACTTAATGGGCATTTTCCTCTCAGTACAGCTTGTAGGGTGGAAGAGAACGACCGCCTAAGTCGGTTCTCTAGGTAATATAGGTACTCTAAGGGCATCATAGAGTACCTATATTACCTAGAGAACCGACCGGTACCCCTCTTGCCTTAAACACCCGCAAATTTTATTTGAGGTGAGTAAGTGAAAACTCTCTTAGTTTACTCTTTTTTCCTTATCCGTGAATCCGTGTGAATGGTGGATATAAAAACAAATTGGCGCATTAGTTCAAAAAGGGACGTGTCTACGGTTTAATTGTGAACAAAGTGGTGGCATTAGCTCAAAAAGGTGCGTGTCTACGATTTGCACACCATTAGCTCAAAAAGGTGCGTGTCTACGATTTGCACACCTAAATCGTAGACACGTACCTTTTTGAGCTAAGAAACTAGAGTGCGCTTCCAATTTTCGGTAGGTGTTTTTGTTTTTTTTTTAAACATAAATATTCAAAAATATTATTCAATTTATTACCCGGGAGCAACAATGACCGATATTCTTCATAGTTTAGGTTGACAAAAGGTTAAAAAAAGAAATTTGACTACGAAATTAATAAATTTCTCAATTTTTGAATTTAACTGATTTTTGTTTTAAATACCCGGGCGGTCACCTTATTGAGCAAACTGAGAAAATTGAGCGAACTCCTTTAAATTGAAGCGAAGTTGGTTCGGCCCCATTTAAAATGCATGGGACAACAACTACATTCACAAATTAATGGAGTTTTTCCACTCAGTACAGCTTGTAGGGTGGAAGAGAACGACCGCCTAAGTCGGTTCTCTAGGTAATATAGGTACTCTATGATGGGCATACTGGACATCGTAAATCTCATCATAGCCACAAGATTCATTTCCAGAATGAATTTTATGCAATAGCATGGTTTGGTTAACTTTTCCTATAGATGTATAGATATAATGCATGAAATAAGGGAGGGTGAAGTAATTTGTTTGGCTTAGCGTGAGGCTGGCTGAGGGCTGGAACAATGATTTGGAAAACAGAGAAAGAGAATAGAAAGCTGCATATATGTGTCGGGTGCTGGTGAAGGAGAAAACAATTAAGTTTTTGGAAGGCTATATAGAAAATATAGTGATAATGGTAAATGTGAAAACTGAGGTTGTAGGGGCGTGTTGGATATAGTTCCTTTTCGAAGACTATAACTTGAGTGCTCATCGTCGGATCTTCAAATTAAATAGGTACATAGGTATACCTATCTCTAAATAATCTAAATGATATAAGAAGCTTTTATGTATTGGAAAGAACCTTAGCTGTTTTAAGTTCAAAAGAATTAATTGGAATATTAAAAATAAAAAATCTTAAGTTGAAGATGTAGACAATAATTTAATTTTTTGTAGAGATTTTAGTTCCTTCGAATTGAAAAGTAGGCAGGTATAGGTATAAACAAAGTTGGAATTTTGGAAAACAAAACTGAGAGCCTGTTACTGGTAGATACCTATGTACGATGTACCTACATACATGCTAGAGTCTACGACTATGTACCTACGTGTATTTATTACACGTAAATTAAAATCCGTAGGTACTCTTAAAACACGTGTATTTATTTGCTTATTATCCTTGTATACGGATTTTAATTACAAGTAGGTACCTAGGTAGATATTTCTTTTTGATTTTTATCTTTTTAATGGCTTTGTCTAGAAACCTAAGTCGATGGTTGTTATTGGTTTTGTTTTTTGATGAAAAATTAGTTTTTCTAACTTATCGTTGTGCGGGATAAGTTACAATTTAAAATTATTAAATTTTTCATTACCTAATATTTTTTTGAGTGGCTATACCTACATGGATTGATTTTGTAATATAGGTAATCTAAAAGAAACTGTCTCTTACCTGAAAATGTGGTTATGTTAGTTTTTCTTTACCAAAACAGACAACAAATAAATTAAAATACATAAGTTGATAGGTAGGTACCCAACTAGCTGAAATACCTGGTTGTCTTCACTTTTAAATATTTTTCTTTGTGTAGCGACAAAAATGGCCAAAAAAGGTGTTTAATAAGTCTTTTAAAAAACAAAACGTCCATAACCCAGACTCATACCTATATCTATAGGCATACCTACCCATAGAAAATGACTAAAAAAAGCATTGTACCTATACCTGTATAAGTATTTATTAAAAGTGGAACTTAAACTTTATTATTTAGGTACCTACCTATTAACATTTTTTAAATACAAATCAGTTGACATTGTTTTCTTCAAAATTATGAGTTTGAGTTGCAAATGTAGGTGGACACAATATGCTTTTGTCATGACAATTTTGTGCAGGTTCAAGACAATTTATTGACAATTCGTTTAATTTTCTAAGCACGTTGAACAACAAGAAAGCACAATTTGAAAAAAAAAATTGATGTGCCATTGGGCAGATTTTACTGAAAAATTTTCTAAACTTTCATCCTAACCAGCGTTTTGGTTACGATTTTCAATATGTGAACTTTATTTTGTGTGATTGAAGCACAAGTTTATCTATGAACCATCGACTTGAAAAAATATGTTTGTGTGAATTTGATTTCAATCAGTTTAGTCGTTCAGAAGTAACAATGATGCACCAATGGGCCATGATAAAGATATAGAATAATACTAACAAATATAATAAAAGATAGGTATAGGTAACCTACTCAATTTCCAAAATTTGGAATAAGTCATTGTTATACCAATTTTTAAATTTTAAAATTCCGTTCCTGGATGATTTAAAATAAACACAGAGTTTTAAAATACACGGTTCTACTTATACACCGGATGCACGGATGTACTGATACACGAAATACAAGAATTCAGAATTCAGATCCTGATAGGTATATTATAAAAACAGGTAGGTACCTACCTATCTATGTTTTGAATATAATACAAACCTATATAGGTAGGTATATCTAAATACCTACTAATATCGATTAAGTAAGTATACCTTCAGTGAAAAATTTAACTCTGAAAAGTTAATCGTCATGGAAAAGTTAAGTTTACTTTTTGGTTGATAGAAAGATAGGTAGGTAGGTATGTGGTTGCTGCATTTTTTGTATAAATTTCCAAGAAAGTCGAATAGGTATAGATACATATACCTATAAATACCTACTCCTGTATTATACCTTATTGATTTAAGTTTATAATAGAGATCGAAGAGTTAAATGGAGAAAAGATAGAGGACAATGACAATTTATAGGTAGGTAATAGGTACATATAAAGTAAAATTAGGTATGACCGCCTCCGGGACATTTGAGTTAATTTTTTGCGATATTATTTTCCTGGTTCGTTATAAAAACGCCTATACCTATACAATATGATTTTTTGGCTCAGGTTCCCATTATGTATATACAAACAATTATGAAATAATGTTTTTTTAGGTGGCAGCTGAGCTACAAAAAAAAAAATAATAAAATAATAATTATATTGCACGGAAACTGTTATTGACAAAGTTATAAGCAATTTCAGTTTGTATAGTTCCTTCCTATGAAAGTATACTCACCTAGACCAAACAAATATTAAAAATGTGTTCAATATTGTTTTCCTAAATGTATGCAACTCTTTTGATATTCGTTAACCGTTGCGATTAAAATTAACTAGCAAGCTAAAATTCAAATTTTTCAAGAAACTTGTTACCAAACCAACTGACGACAAGAAAAAACTTTTTCTGACACAATTATATCAGAAATGTTGTATGCTTTTAGGAGAACAGCACATTTGCTTTAGTTAATCCTTTTTGGTTATTATTTTTAGTCATTCAAGTAGGTAAATATCTAATTACAAATATCTACTTTTAATTCATTAAAAATTTTTATTGGTCTAACTTTTTATCGAGTTTTAGGCCCCAGTTATAGCTATCATTGAAAACGATCATTGAAAACTTTAATGATTGGTTTTGAGCCATTTAGGAAGTGATATCCGAAAATATTTTGATACAATAATTTTCGTAAAAAAAAAATTTATTCGGGCCCAAACTTCGCCATAAAATGAAGTTTAATTTTTCAATGATCATTGGTAAGGTAGTTCATTCATTGAAATAATAAAAGTCATTTTATGTGGACGGTTGGACCAAAACTAAATTTTTTTTTGGCAAAAATTTATAATTAAGTCACCGCATTCATATTAGCATCAAAATATGCACTGATTTTGCTTTTTAAGTCCCTCAAAACCAATCATTAAAGTTTCAATGATGGTTTTCAATGACAGCTATAACTGGGACCTTATAATTGATTTTGACACACTGGATATTATTTTACAAGAATACGCGAAAATAACCATTTTGCAATGCACATATTCAGTAAAGTAATTAGTTTCACTGACCGTACGGTGCAAACTTTAATTGTTTATAACTTTGTTATTGTCAATTTCCGTGGAAAAAAAATATTTATCTTGTTTTATGCGTTATTTTACAACAATTGAAACAATTTCTTTTTTCGCGTTTATGCCTAATGGAAACCTGCCACGTTTTTTTTTTCAAAATTTTTAAACTAACGAAATTTTTGTTTTTCTACTCTTCAACCTTTGCATATACGAAATATTTTGTAAGAACGACAGGATACCTACATCCTATACAACCTACATGCATATAATATAATGCATTAAACCATAACTTCAATAATTTTACAAAATATTTGTTTTTTTTCACACAATAATTTGTAAAAATTGAGTTGGCATAGATATGCCCAAGTGAATACATTCGCGTCGAAGCACGCAGATATTTTTCTTTTGTTACGAAATGTTTTGTATGGGCCATATATAAGTATAGGAACATGAAAATTGGGTACAACAAACAACGAATACTTTTAATCATCATCATCATCGTCGGCTCGACAACCGGGGTCCGGTCCTGGCCTCCTTCAACAAGTCTCTCCACCCATCCCGGTCTCGAGCCGCCGCCATCCAGTTGCGCACCCCAAGGCTCCGGGCGTCCTGGTCTACGCCATCTCTCCAGCGCAAGCATGGTCTACCACGCTGTCGTCTACCATAGAATGTACCACAAAGAACTTTCCGAGCAGGTTCCTCTTCGCTCATGCGAGCTAGGTGCCCTGCCCACCGGAGTCTACCGAGCTTAATTTTTGTCACGATATCTGCTTCAAGGTAGATTGCCTACAATTCATGATTGTACCGTCTCCGGAATCGTCCTTTTTTAGTTTGGCAAAATATTTACTTTTTTTACGAAATATCTAATGTGTCACTTTTAACCAAATTTTTGTAATTTTATGAAACTTTTAGTAAAGATAATAGATAGAATCGTAAGCATATAAAGATTTGTTCAATTCACAAAATTTCGTATAACGAAAAAGAGATTTACGAAAGAATTTCGTAGCAATTTTACGAAATATTTTTTTGGGTGGTCAACATCTAGGCCGTGTGTGAATTGAATTAAAACCGCGTTAATAATAGATAGTATCTAATGATAATAATAATAATAATTTTTGATATATATACTAAGGTACCTATGTACGTAAGTAGATATCTATATAAATTTCAAAATTCAATTTTGGATAAAATTTAATCGAAAATTTAATCCAATCCATACACGGTCTTCCTATTTGAATCCATTGTCCTAATTCTTAATTGCAATTCAGGTTGGTATACATAAATCCAATTGGATTTAAACTTAATCCGGTTGAATTTAATCTTTTTCTCCGGGAGTTAGTTTAAGTATAGGTAGGTACCTACCTTCTTAAATGCATATTTTTTTGGACAAGGATAATAATAGGTATGCTGGCAGCAGTTTATTAAATTTTCAAATTTGTATCTATGCATATGTACCTACCTATACCTACATGTACATAGGCAGGTATACCTATATGTATATGCCTACCTAATTAACCCAGGTCCATTTTGATTCTATGTAAGTTCGCCACATATGTCAGCTGATCCAAAAAACACGAAAGTAATAATTATTCAGCGTGGAAACTATTCTTAACAAAGTTATAAACAATTAAAGTTTGAATTGCCCCTTCCTATAAAACTACCTAAAAAATATAAAAAAAATGGGTTCAATGCTGTTTTCCTAAATACATGCAACTCTTTTGATATCATTATGTCCGAAAAACCGTTGCGATTAAAATTTACTAGTACGATAAGATTCAAATTTCATTGAAGTTATTAGTTGAAAAGTTTGCGAAGCGGGCCACCTGCCGTATACTGTTTATTACAAAAAAAACTGATACCAAACCTACTGACGAACTCGCGAAGCCGGCCACCTACAACAGTACTGTTTATTATCTACAAATAACTTGATATAAACCAACTGACGGAACAAAAAAAAAACTTTTTCTGACACAATCATGAAGTGTTGTATACTTTTAGGTAATGCACATTTGCTTCAGCTAATGCTTTTTGGTTTTTATTTTTATCCAGTCAATTACATATACCTACCTATCTACTTTTATAATTCATTAAAATTGTTAGTTGGTTTAACTATGTATCGCCTTTACCATTGACTTCGACGCACTGGATATTGTTTTACAAGAAAACGACAAAATAACCATTTTGCAATGAATAGATAGGTATACCAAGGTATTCAGTAAATTAAGTAGTTTTCATTAACCTACGGTGCAAACGCTAATTGCTTATAACTTTGTTAATAACAATTCCCGCGCAAAAAAAATTTTCCTGATTATATGATATACTTATTTATAGGTACACTTCAACAATGAACAAAATAATTGTTCCTCGTAATGGAAAGCTGACCCAAAATAAGTAAGTAACTAGGTACCTAGGTATATCTACCAATGTAATATATACCTAGTAAACTAGGTAATACCTTCCTACCTACGTCATAAAGGTATCTTTAGTGGGCATGCCTTTCATGTAGGTACCTACTTATATGTTTAAAATATTGGTACAGTCATAGATATGTAAGTAAGAATAAGGAAACTTCTTTAATTCGGTTGGTAGCTAGATACCTAGTTATAAAGGTACATATCCATATCCATATGAAGGAACGCAGGCCTTCAATAGGCGTGTATTTGGCAAATATAGTTTTGCATTGGGTGAAAAGCCATATCAAAGCTAAGAAGTCACACGTAAATGCAACAACAACAATCCCTTTTGGGCCTAACAGAAAAAAAAAGTTATATAGTAATTCTCTTTCAAGACTTTATAAGTCTTTTTCATTCCAAGAGAATAATAGACCATAACTCCACTACAAAGCTATATGCACTTCCTTATAGAACTTATATTGGATATAGACATTTTTTATTGTCCGTTCTCGTCTTACACACTCAAATTTGGTAAAAGTTCATTTTGTAAGAAAGAGCCCATGAATCATAGTTGAGTGACGCGCGTTGAATCACATTTCTCTCTCATAATTCTGTACGATCGGCCATTTTGTCCTCTCACCAAACCTGTTTTGTTGTCAGTGGTATCGCTTAAAGGACATATAAGTACTAAGACTCTGTGTAAAATCATAGATACACCATATAAAGATGACAATCTCGGCTGTCATCCGAGTTTGCCTACAAGCTAAATCAGGGGAAATTCAGGAGAAACACGCACACATATGCACTTGGCGTCCATTCACCACGATTATTTGCACACATATGCACTTGGCGTCCATTCACCACCAAAATGCCGGTTATTTTAAAAATGCCACGAGTATGTTCAAAAAGTATACTAAATGGAGCAACTAGTTATTAAGTGCTTACCTGACCTTAAATTAATATATTCCTCATACTAATTGAACTTAGATTTATAAATTGGTCTGCATAGGTAAGGAAGAGTCAGCACAAAGTTAAAATTATAACAAAATAAATAAGAAAAGAATTGTTTATTTCTTATTTCTATTACGTATTTCAGAAAGAGTTTTACAAAACAGTCTAAAATGTTCAAGTGCAATTAATTAAAACGCGGATAGCAGGAATGAAATTTGTTTCAGCTTATTTGGTGTTGAATTCAAAGGAAAATAAAAACACAAATAATACTTTATTAAAATATTATGTTATTAAAAATAAATAACGGTTGTCAAAGAAGAAGAAAATAAATAGTTTTTTTTTACTTCGAGGTGATAAAATCGCTCACCTTCACTTTCAAAGTGATGAAAGAAAGTTTGTGAGTGGTCAGGATAACAAAACTGTCTTATTTTATTAAGTTTGTGAACATAATATTTTCACATGAAACTGGGTGGACGATTTTGAAAAACTGTAAAAAATGTTATTAATAAATACTTCCTAAACAAAATTGTACATTAGCCGTGTTGTTTTGCAAGCCCGGGGAGATTATGTTGGAAAAAACGACATCGGGGATTAGCGACGCCATTACAGAAACAAAATGGAGTTTCCATAAAAACTATCGATAACAAGTATGCAATTCACGCCGGTAACATTTTTCTCCGTGCTTAAGCTAAGCCCCGAGAATTCTCCGCGCTTAGCTAAGCCCGAAGGGGATTAGTTGTTGTTGCATTTAACATGTAAATTGCAGGACAAGACGTCGTTTTTTTCGATCGGGGCTTGCAAAAAAACACGGCTATTGAACAAACTATTTGTTTTCTCACTTTGAACCACTTAAGTGCATTATGGATGACTTGTGAAATTGACGTTTCGGACAGAAAAACACAGTTCAGCAAAATATCATTATGAGAGTAAAAGAATGAAGGCCAAACATTGTGTCATTCAGGAAAATAGGAAATGCTTCTTTTTAAATAAAGAGTGGGTCATGTTTGGCCACTGATTTTTGACATTTCTTATTGTATTCCTTGTTTATTAAACAAGTCGCTTCATATACTTCTGTTGGTTGTAGAGCGCACATGTATACCTGTATGGTTGTTAATATAAATACATAAATGTATATAGAGAGCATTGAAAATTTTAATCACCAATCAAACTAAAGGGAAATTCCAAATTTGAGTCAAGATTTAAAAATCAATGTGTAGCAGCGCACCACTCAGAAGATGAATTTTCAAAAAAAGTTTAAAGAAGTTTCATTACTCCAAAGTCGTCGTGTAATAGCGGACTTAGCAGCATTAAATTTGTGTTTCTTTCAACACAACCCGATATCCCACCTAACATCCCCCATTTTCATGGTGAAAAGCTGGTGAGTTGGAATTTTTTTAAAGATGGCTGCGTTATTTGCACATACAAAATGGTCGATATAGCAAAACAGAACAAACCCACCCCATTAAATTGTTGTTGCAATTCACATCTATTCATCGACACGGGATGAAATTACAAATACAACAATGTAAACAAATGGGTTTTGGAGGGTGAAACGTACGAAAGATTGTCATCTTTATATGGTGTATCTATGTGTAAAATGAATACCTTTTAATACAAAACAATTTGTAAAACGACCTCATTGTTCGCACGCGGTAACATTTTTCTCCGTGCTTAAGCTAAGCCCCGAGAATTCTCCGCGCTTAGCTAAGCCCGAAGGGGATTAGTTGTGGTTGCATTTAACATGTAAATTGCAGGACAAGACGTCGTTTTTTTCGATCGGGGCTTGCAAAAAAACACGGCTATTGAACAAACTATTTGTTTTCTCACTTTGAACCACTTAAGTGCATTATGGATGACTTGTGAAATTGACGTTTCGGACAGAAAAACACAGTTCAGCAAAATGTCATTATGAGAGTAAAAGAATGAAGGCCAAACATTGTGTCATTCACGAAAATAGGAAATGCTTCTTTTTAAATAAAGAGTGGGTCATGTTTGGCCACTGATTTTTGACATTTCTTATTGTATTCCTTGTTTATTAAACAAGTCGCTTCATATACTTCTGTTGGTTGTAGAGCGCACATGTATACCGTGTATCTGAGAATAGATAAAGATGATTCTCATCGGCTTTGTTGGTCGTTTTGATGACGAAAATGAAAAAATTAATTCATTTACTTTTTCCCGACGTTTCGACGGTGGTTGCCGTCTTCTTCAGGGGATCTTTATTTGTAAAAAAAAAAAAAAAGAGAAGTAATTACATAAAAGTGTCAATGTATGTAGGGCGGACGTGGTATACACTTACATTAAAGTTTTAAACAATTATGTATATAAAAAAAAAAAAACAAAACAATATTTGGAAATATTTAATAATTTAAACTTGAAAAATTTAAGTGCAAATTAGTAATTAAACACTTCAGATGAAGTTTAGTCCAATGAGTACAATCAAGTTTTGGATCTACTGTTGGAAACTAAGGAGCAGTAAACTGCTGAGATGTTTTGTGTGTCTTGTTTACGGTTCATGTTGTTCTTGTTATTGATTATGTGTAGTGTTTCTAACGTGTATCGTTTGGAAGTGTGTTTTTCCGTTGCCAAGATCTCCACACCATCAAAGTCCAGTTGGTGGCCAGTTTCAACGCTGTGGCAAGCCAGTGCTGTCTTTCCAGAATTTTTTGAACGAATGTCCGACTTGTGACCCGCCATTCTCTGTCGAAGGAGTTGTTTGGTCGTGCCGACGTAGCATAGATTACATGGATCATTGGTTTTACCTTGGCAGTTTACTTTGTACACCACGTCTGTACAACGGTCCTTTTCTGTCTTCTTTTTTAGACCTGTGAAGAGGGAAGCCATGGTCTGGTTCGACTTGTACGCCAAGTTGACATCAATTTTGTTTTTGCCGATTATTTCTTTAAAGTTTTCGGAAAGCTTTGGGACATAAACGACACTTTTGTAAACACCTTTCCTCTCTTCCAATATATTTTCCGATCGAGCTTTATATTTTTGACGTTGTATCAAGCTTCTTATGATTTCGATCGGAAAGCTATTATCCAAGAGGATTTTCGTAACCTTTTCTTCGTTAGCGGAGTGGAATTCCCGATCACTCAACGCAAAGACTTTGTTTATAAGGTTCGATGCGGTGTTTACACGAATGTGTTTAGCTTGGTTTGACCGGAAATTGATCAGTCTTCCCGATGCCATATCTTTTTGGTACCAGTCGAATGAAAGCCGGTCGTTTTTTCGATGGATCTTGACATCCAAAAATGGTATTGATCTACTTATTTCTTTCTCTACGGTGAATTGGATTTTCTCGTTAAATTGGTTGAGGCATCGTAGCACATTTTCAATCTCTTCTTTTTCCACAATCGCAAAAATGTCATCGACATATTTAGCGATGAATTTTGGTTTACACTCCTCCTTGAAACACTCATCGAGAAGAAAATCCAACACCAAATCTGCGATTGTCGGCGAGAGCGGATTTCCCATTGGCATTCCGTGCACTTGTTTATACAAATTCTCTTTAAATTGTAAATAGTTGTTTTCTTTTCGGCACGACCAAACAACTCCTTCGACAGAGAATGGCGGGTCACAAGTCGGACATTCGTTCAAAAAATTCTGGAAAGACAGCACTGGCTTGCCACAGCGTTGAAACTGGCCACCAACTGGACTTTGATGGTGTGGAGATCTTGGCAACGGAAAAACACACTTCCAAACGATACACGTTAGAAACACTACACATAATCAATAACAAGAACAACATGAACCGTAAACAAGACACACAAAACATCTCAGCAGTTTACTGCTCCTTAGTTTCCAACAGTAGATCCAAAACTTGATTGTACTCATTGGACTAAACTTCATCTGAAGTGTTTAATTACTAATTTGCACTTAAATTTTTCAAGTTTAAATTATTAAATATTTCCAAATATTGTTTTGTTTTTTTTTTTTTTTTTTTTATATACATAATTGTTTAAAACTTTAATGTAAGTGTATACCACGTCCGCCCTACATACATTGACACTTTTATGTAATTACTTCTCTTTTTTTTTTTTTTACAAATAAAGATCCCCTGAAGAAGACGGCAACCACCGTCGAAACGTTGGGAAAAAGTAAATGAATTAATTTTTTCATTTTCGTCATCAAAACGACCAACAAAGCCGATGAGAATCATCTTTATCTATTCTCAGATACACATCTAACAATCAACTTGGTCAACAAAATTCACTAAAAAGCACATGTATACCTGTATGGTTGTTAATATAAATACATAAATGTATATAGAGAGCATTGAAAATTTTAATCACCAATCAAACTAAAGGGAAATTCCAAATTTGAGTCAAGATTTAAAAATCAATGTGTAGCAGCGCACCACTCAGAAGATGAATTTTCAAAAAAAGTTTAAAGAAGTTTCATTACTCCAAAGTCGTCGTGTAATAGCGGACTTAGCAGCATTAAATTTGTGTTTCTTTCAACACAACCCGATATCCCACCTAACATCCCCCATTTTCATGGTGAAAAGCTGGTGAGTTGGAATTTTTTTAAAGATGGCTGCGTTATTTGCACATACAAAATGGTCGATCTAGCAAAACAGAACAAACCCACCCCATTAAATTGTTGTTGCAATTCACATCTATTCATCGACACGGGATGAAATTACAAATACAACAATGTAAACAAATGGGTTTTGGAGGGTGAAACGTACGAAAGATTGTCATCTTTATATGGTGTATCTATGTGTAAAATGAATACCTTTTAATACAAAACAATTTGTAAAACGACCTCATTGTTCGCATTGATTACAACATCCAAGTTCAAACGATATTTAACTATTTCAAACCCAGAGCGGAGACTGACATTTAAAATGGGGTATAAGGAGGACGGACCAGAATGAACAGGAACACGTTATTGGTTACTTTTACTTACACATATTATGTACCTATACCTACATATTTTAAATTTTATTTGATAATTTTGAAATGTTTAAAAAGATAAATCAAAGTTTGATTTGATGTCAAAATAAAGTAAGGAAACCTATTTATGACTAGGTATAAATTACATTTAATATTATTTCTAGCACAAAATGTTTATTTTGGCCCAACTTTTCAAACCATAACCAATGGCGAAGCAGGTACCTAGGTACCTACCCTACCTTCCTATAGATAAGTTCAATCATTAAAATAATAAATGTAATTGTAGGTACATACCTACATATTATGTAGAAAATTTGGTCACAATTATTTTTTTTTGGCTAGAAGAAGATACGACCTAACTAAACTACTAGTTTTATTTATTTTTTAATTAGGTACTTTTTTGGCATCAAAATAATAATGAATTTTGATTTTAACCCATACAAAAATAAAAATAAAATGTTTTAACGCCTTAAAGTATGATTCATACTTTGTATTTAAATATTATACAAATAGAAAAAAAATTAGGTAGGTATGGGTAGTTGGGTACCTACCTACCTATATCTATGCTATGCAAGTTTAAAAGAAACGATTACTTATAAGCTTAGGTACATGTATGTAGGTAGATAAAAGGCACATACCTACTATTTCAAAGAACTCTTCTGCCTTTCAGTTTTATTTGTCGATAACAATAATAGGTAGGTACCTAGTTACGTATAAATATATGTACCTCTCCATGTCGTTAATTTAAAAGAACAAAGTCATAACTCAAAATATGTTGGTTTTGACTTTGTTATAACTTCATGTGTATAAAGGATCTTTTTTGCTTTATTTTTGTAACTATTGCATTTTTCATTATGGTAAAAAAAATTGTAAAAAATCACTGAGTTTTTCTTTAGTTGTGGGCATGTTTTTTAAAGAAATGAGATTTATATTATTTGCTAAAAAAGATTTACGGCAGATACCGTTATTTAAGGTTAACAAAAAATGAAAAAAATGTGTGGGGTGTGCCCAAAAAAACCCAGAATGTTTAAAGAAAATCGACCTACTCCTTCAGGCTGCAATATAAAGGACAGACAGACCGACAGAATTGCGAGACCCATTTTTTTCGACTTTGCTATAATCTTAATGTCAAGTATGATCAATATCTCGAGTTCGATTTTTTGTATACGAATCCATTACTTGCCATATAGTACCTACCTATGCATATATCGCAAGTAAAAATACATTTATTTCTTTACTATTTTTGTGTGAACTTTCTTATGTATCTGCATATTAAGAAGCACCAGATTGCAAAAACTACAAATTGCGAAAAACACAAAAATAAGACCATTTTTAGAAATTAAAAATAGTCCTAAATTCTTTTCGGTTTGTAAAATGTTTCTATTTTAGTGAGGCATCGAAAATTTAAATAATTCAGTCAATTCAATTTAATCATGTTAACGAAATGTTCAGTTTCAAGTACTTTAACTTGATATTTTTATTTAAAAACAACATTAAATATAGATATCTACTTATTATTATTTAAAAGTAAAAAAAAAAAACTGTCTCACGTGGGAGTTGAACTTGCGACCCCTCAGGTCACAGCCAGTGACTTTTTTTTTTGAATTAATAATAATTTGACCAATTATTTGAACTATGATTGTTAAGTTAAATCGGGCTTTTTTGGTCACTTCCTTTCATATGCAAATAAAACTTTATTTCATACTTTTCCCTACGTTTCGTCGTAATTTCTCGACTTCATCAGGGGTAGTTTATTAAATCTGTATATAGAAACTTACGATTAACAATTTGGGTACACTTTTAAATTTGTTTATAAATTAAACTTACATGAATAAAACTTTTGTTACATTTAATAATAATTATTGAACGATGACAATTCTTAATTTTTGAATTTTCTAAAATAAAAATGAATTATTTAAAATTATTTGAAAATAAATAAACAAAATTAAATAAAAAACCTACAGCACAGCACTTGAGACAAACTAAATGAAAGTAAAGCAATTTAAATCGAATTAAAAATTACACCGCTCTTAATGCAAGAGAATAACTAGCTATTGTGTTGTCTCTATCTTCCTGTGTATTCATTGTTTTGTCTATATTTTGTTGTATACGTAGACTTTCAAGTGTGTACCTATTATTTGTTCTCTTTTCCTTGTCCATTATTACTGTGTTATCAAAGTCTGCGGAGTGTCCAGTTTCTAGTATGTGCTGTGATAACCCAGTGGATTCTCTTTTGTTCCGAATATCAGCTTTGTGTTCGATTAATCTCGTCTCCAGTGATCTCTTAGTTGTCCCAATGTAGATCAGATTGCACGTCTCCCCTTCCTTGCCATTGCACCCAATTTTATAAATGATGTCATGTTGTTGTTCTTTTTCTATTTTGGTTTTTGTGTTGGTGAATAGTTGTCTTATTGTTGAGTTTGATTTGTGAGCAAATGTCACATTTTCTTTATTTATTATTTTATTTAAGTTTCTCTTATCAGTAAGATTTGGAATGTATGCAATACCATAGTACCGCATAGTGTTGCCAACTTCTGGATTTTGTTGAGAATTTTTGTTTTCGTTAGTTCTATTGATATTCTTGTTAATTAAATTATTTATTAAGTAATGTGGAAAATTGTTCATGTGTAAAATTGTTTTAATTGTTTTTATGTTTTCTTCTTTGAATTCTGTATCGCTTATATTTATTATTTTGTTGATAAAATTGTTTGCAGTGTTAATTTTTTGTTGTAAGGGTTGAGTAGAGAGGAAATTAATCATTCTGCCAGATGCTGTAATTTTAGAATACCAGTTAAATTTAATTTTATTTCTTGTTCTGTAAATTCTGATGTCTAGGTAGGGTAAGCTTTGGTTTTGTTCTATTTCAACTGTGAATTTAAGTTTTGTGTGGTAATGGTTCAGGTAATTCAAGATCTCGTCCTTATCTTTTTCTTTAATGATAGCAAACACGTCGTCTACGTACTTGGTGATGAATTTGATGTTAATTTGTTTTTCATTTTTAAGTTCTTCTATTGTTTTTTCTATTAAATCGTCCAAAATGATGTCAGCTATTGTGGGGGAGAGCGGATTTCCCATGGGCATACCAAAAGTCTGGTTGTATATTTTATCTTGGAATTTGAAGTAGTTGTTATCTTTCAGACAAATATTTTTTTTTTTGTTTGTGTTTTTTTTTTTTTTTGTTTTTTGTGTTTTTTTTTTTTTTTTTTTTTTTTTAATTCATTTTTATTTTTATTTTAACTTATAACTATCTTAAAGCTAGACAAAAATTCATAAAAACTAGCCTACTTATCAATAACTTACAACTAACTTACTGGCCCCATGCGGACGCTCTAAGTTAAACTATGATTACTTAATACTTATGCCTTTCGGCCTATTAACTATCTTAAGACTAAAATTCTTATAGGTTTTTATTTTTTACCGAGAAGAATTTACAAAAAAACTCGGTTGTCGGATCGTTTTTTTTTATATTTTATGTAAAACTTACAAACTACTTAAAACTATTATAAAGCTAATTAAAACTACTTAAAGCTACTTAGAACTACTTAAGACTACTTAAAAACTAGAACAGCCACAGCAAGCAATTTTTGATTTTATTATTTTTTTGTAAAGTTTTTGTTTTTTATATTTTTTTTTTTTTTTTTTTTTTTTTTTTGTTTTTTTTTTTTTTTTTTTTTTTTTTTTTTTTGTGCCACCCTGACTGTCCCTACTTAAAACTAATACACCTAAACCTATGTAAGTCGGCCAAGACAAAAAAGCTTAGTCAACTTTAAATAGCCATGTTGCCATTTTCAATTTTCAGCCACCAGAACTGGTTCTCCTGCCTTACCCTATCTCTACGGTCCCGATCGGACACAGTCCTACTGAACCGAAGGTGCTCAGCTCCACCTTGTGCGAGGACGTCTCGGTTGTAAAGGAGTCGCCTATCTACAGTTCTACGGCCGACGTGGTAGATTAGCGGAATCGCCGCTCTATCCTGGACCAGGCCTCGACTGTCTAAATAGAGGAAAGCATCGGGCGGAATAAAGCCGCTTAGACGTACACTCTCATAATAATCGTCGTTAGGGTAGTAAGCCCCAAAAATTAAGCTGTTGGTTGAAGACATCGCTCTTGCAATGTGACCCCGAATCAGCTTAAACAAAAAATTATCTATTCTGTTTATGTTGGCCCCGTTGTATAGAACCTGGTTGGAATAGTATCGTGTGTACTCCGACTCTGGTGTTCTGTGTAATCCAAGGCAGCGTCTAAGGCACTGCCTCTCAAACACCCGAATCTTTTCCATTTGAGATGGGGCAACGTTGAACCAAACCGGGCATCCATAGGCAATCATCGGCCGGATGAGGGCCATGTAGCAAATCACCTTCACCCTGGTGTCAAGCCGGCTGCTATAAAACAACCGTTTCGTCAGGGCAAAAGCTCCCCTAGCCCTGGCCAGAGCAGCACTTATATGTCTATCGAAATACAAATACTGATCCAACCAGATGCCAAGGTACTTTACTACACTTTTACTCGCCAGTGGATGTCCATTTGGCCCCACGATCACCAGCTTGCGCCAGTTCTTTCTCGTATCCCTTGTGGCTCCATGCAACGGAGTCCTAAACAGAATAGTTTCTGATTTCTGAAAGTTGATTTTCAACTTCCAGTCATCTTAATATCGCTGAATCTTGTCGAAGTCACGCTGCAAAAGAATTCTGATGACCTCAACTTTTGGGGCTGTTCTGTACGCAATTAGATCATCGGCATACGCAATTGCCTGAGTTAAACTACCTATCAGATCGCTGGTGTAAATACTGAACAGAATCGGCGAGTTCACCGCTCCCTGTTGAAGACCATTTTTAATATGAAATGTTGCGGTAGAAGTTACATTGCCACTTTTGACAACAAACTTTCTACCATTGAGCATGTCATAAAGCATATACAATAGCGGTTTACTTACGCCAAGCCTGGTCAGCTTCAGATAAAGACCTTCTAGCCATACGGTGTCGAAAGCCTTCTCCAAATCAACCAGACAGGCACCCGTACACTGCTTTTTGGATTTGTTCCATTGGATATCAGAAACGAGTTTAGACGCGGCATGAATGGTGTCATGTCTCGCCTTAAATCCGAACTGATTTTCCGGTATGATATTGTTGTCCTCTGCCCACTTAAACAGAGCTCTATTGATAACTTTTTCGAATACCTTGCTGATACTCGGAAGAAGACTTATCGACCGGAGATTCGCCGGATTGGAGTTGTCCTTTCCCTTTTTCGGGAGAGGATGTACCACGGCTGTCTTCCACCGCACTGGATAATATGCATTATTCAGAGCGTTGTTAAACAGTGTGGTATAAATGTCTACTGCTTCCCGAGGTAGATGTCGTAGTACAACGTTGGATATACCATCGACTCCTGCTGACTTCTTTTTCTTTAGTGAGTCGAAGATGAGTTGGAGCTCGACCTTCGAAATTAACAGGGAACTTGGCCCGTTTCGCTCGGCGATGATGGCGTTTGCCAAGTGTTCTTCATTGAACCCAGTAAAACCGAGGTTCTCCGATCGCCATTGCGTAATATCGTTTCTAAGGTAGAAGTGGTGAAGCAGGGCCCTGTTTTCCAGGTCATGGTTCGGGCGAATGCATGCATTAACCTTGTACACTTGCTGGAAAGCAGCCCCCACAGCCTCCACTTTCTCACGAGGATCTTCGATGATAAAGAGGTCATCGTCCAAGACGGCTTCCTCTGGATCTATGCCTGCTGTCAGAAGTACGTCTCTGTTCTCTGTCGTCCTCTGGAGCTTAAGACACGGAAGGTCGTTTTGATCGTTTTTCCTAAATATCTTATTAATTTGCGGAAACATACTCGGGTCGCTGGAATTAACGGCCCGAATTTTGTTGTCCCAATACAAATTAATGGACAACCGATAGTTCTCCTTGATCAATTGGTTGATGTTTTTGATAGACGACTTCAGTGTCCTAATCTCCAGATCATGTAGGTCAGTAAACCTTCGGTACAAGCGTTTTAATCTTGTCAGAAGTCCGCTTTTTTGTCTGTGTAGTGCGTCAATGGTCGCGTTACGGTACATGTCAGTTGCGTCACGTTCTTTGTATTTCGGTATTGTTCTTTCCATTGTTCGTTGGATTGTCTCGTCCATTTGTTCCAAGTATTGGTCGATTTCAGTATTTGTAAGGTTCCTGTCGTTTGGTGGGGATATATTCTGCGACCGAATTTCGCTTGCTATGGCGCTGGTGAAGCGTGGCCAGCGCATCTTACTGTAATTGTAAGTATGCACCGGTACATACTCCTCCAACTCCACAAGCTCGTTCGGAAGCTGTATTACGGCAGCGAGTCCGCAGTGATCACTGTCGAACTCGATGGTGCGTAAACAGTTCCTTCGTTGCTGACCCACAGTGTCAGTAATTGTCAGTCTTGAGTCTATCAGCAATAGATCCAGAAAGGCACCGCTTCTTGGAAACGATGGCCTATCTGTAGCCAGCAGGTCAACCCCATACTCAACGCTGAATTGACTCATCCAATTATACAGATGACTACCTCTAGGATTTTGTATTTGATTTCCCCAATCTGTGTGTTTGGCATTCAAATCACCGGCCATCAGATAGTAGTTATCATCCGAGTTCAGTCGAAGACAATCGAAAAGTTTTTCAAGCTCTGTTATAAAATTAGTTGGCAGAGGTGATTCCGGTGCGTAAGCCGAGATCACATACATTCGCTTCCCCTGTTGGAGAGGAATGCATACGATGCATGCCTCAAGCAACCGAAATCTTCGCACATCACTATTATATATTACCCTATGATCAATGCCTTTTCGTATGAAGATTGCGACACCACCTCCTTGAGTGGAGTTGGGCCGATCTCTTCTAACGATATTGTAGTTGTTGTTAGTCAATTTATGTTTCTGGTTTAGCTTAGTTTCGCTAGCCATAAGCACATCTGGACTTTGGTCTTTCAACAATTGGAAAAGATTAGCTCTACGTTCGGTCCTAATCAGTGAATTTACATTCACAGCAAGGATCTTAAAGGGCCTCTCCGGCAGCGCGCCCTTAACCTCTAAATTGCGTTAAGCTAGGCAAAACAGAGTAGAGATAGTCCACTCTTGTCGCCTGCTCCCTGATCTGTTTATGAAGACCTGTTAACTGGCCTTGAATTGCCAGCAACATGCCTCTAATTTCGGCCTGTGCGTCCGGTGCCTTTGGCACGAGGGGCGGTTGGGCTACCTTTTGCGCAGGCTGTACCGTACTCCCCCTTCCTGAAGCCATTTGGGCATAGGAAATTTGGGGGTTGACGGGCGTTACTGTAGGAGGACGCACTGAAGGGCGTTTCTCTACCTCTGTCTGCCTAGCCGCTTTGTTTTGTTTGATTTGCTGGAACGCCGGACATCCCCGATAATTTGCGGGGTGCCCTTCGCCACGGCAAAGTGCACATCTAAGCTGGGTCCTATCTTCGACCCGTTCCTGTCCGAGCTTGCACTCTTCTACTTTGTGGTTCTCACCACACTTGACGCAGCGTGACTGCATTTCGCAGTTTGCTGCAGCATGGCCGAACCTTTGGCAGCGCATGCATTGAAGCATGTCACCACGTCTCTTTAATCTATCCCAAGTTACAACCTGGTAGTTTAGGATGGAGATACTCCTCAAACTATCCAGTTTGCTGTTGGGTGAGAGCTGCACCAAGAAGAACGGCAGTTTCCGCTTCTCCCGTCTGGCTCTGACTGTAGCGAACGGCTTGACCCCGATAAACTCGAGATCGTCGCTCGCTTTTTGGCGGAGCTCATTTAAGAGCACCTGTGGTTCCGTGCAGGAATCTATGCCCTTCAGAAGGACCGTTTGCAATTTATCAGTTTTGGGGGTAAAGCTAAAGAACTCTGTCGTGGATTTTTTTAATAATTCTTTAATAATTTTATGCTGTTCCACTGTAAAGCAGTGGATAGCATGTCTATTTTCACTAAGTCTCTTAATGGTAAAGTTTTGGCCTATGGCCGACTTACATATGTCTATGGTGTCTTGAAGATCCATCTTATAAGTGTTTATGGGTGGCACTTTTTCTTTTTTGTTTTTGGGCGGCTGTGGCTGCTGCTGTTGACTCTGCTGCTGTTGATTCTGCTGCTGTTGATTCTGCTGTTGTTGATTCTGCTGTTGTTGATTCTGCTGCTGTTGTTGTTGTTTCTGCTGCTGCTGCTTTTTTTGCTGTTGTCTCTGCTGCTGTGGCTGTTGTGTGAGCATCACTTGCTGTTGATGCTTTTGTTTTTTGGTTTTTTGTTCCTGCTGTTGTTGTTGCTGGTCTATTTGCTGGTTAGGCTGAGGCTGCTTAGGTGTTGGCTGATGCTGCTCAGCATTGGTTGCGATTTGTTGCGCTACTTTTTGTTGTTGCTGTAGCGCCTTTTTTTTGAATTGCTCCAGCCGTTCTTTCTCCCGGCGAGCTTCTTGCTTTTCTTTCAGAGCCAGTATCAGGGGCGTTAGCTGGGCTCTGAGGAGATCGATTTCTCCTTGGACAGCACCAATTTTGGCCTGTATGTTTTGCTCCTCTCTATCATCGTCTGAGGACGCCTCTGGTGAGGTAAGGTCCACGAACAGATTACTATCCTCTGTATAACGTCCCTCGCCCCCCTCGGACATATACTGTATTTCCTCGTCAGAACTTAGCTGATTTGCTGCTGTCGATACCTTCGCCGTAGGCCCCATCTCCCTCGCTCCAGCTAGCAGCTTAACTGAAGTGGTAGTGGACTGGCGCTTCACAAGGTTCGGTAGATATCGAATCCTCTTCCTCCTCTTTGTTGGCATATCGGCTGATGGTGCCGTTGCCGTTGTTGCTAGGGCATCTTTCGATGTCCCCGCTGTTGGTGCCGTTGTTGGCTCTGCTGCTGATTCTTGGACACCTTTCAATGGTCCCATAGCTGATGCCGTTGTCGGTTTTGTTGTTGTTGTTGGGACCTCTTTAGATGGTCCCATTGATGATGCCGTTGGCGGCTTTGTTGTTGTTGCTGGGACACCTTTCGATGCCCCTGCACTTTTTCCTTCTTCCATATGGTGGTTCTCCCACTCAATAAAATTTTCTACTTCTCTGTTATGAAAAAAAGCTTCTAAATTTTTTATGCCCGACCGGGACTTGAACTTGTGACCCTCCGCACCGCGGTTCGCCACCTCTTCCACTGTGCTATTGGCACTATTAAAAAAAACCTTGGCTAAAGTTAAACTTAACCACTCACGAATCTATTTGAAAATACTGGGAAAGTCGCTTAACGTTTGCTCACCTCCACAGTTCAAGATCGACGACACAGCCAGTGACTCTACCAAAACGCTATAGATATCTATAATGTTTGGCGGTTTATTTGTTATATTTATGATTTTTATTATGCAGCTTTTCTCTACCAAAATTTTAAATATTGATTTATTAATTAATTAGAGGTGTGCAAATAAAAACTTTTGGTGTGTAAATTAAAACTCCAAATGTGCAAGTTTTTAAGCCCCTTTGCATTTCGAAATTCGACATGGCTACCGAGACATGGCCATTTTAAAATGGCATACAAAGTGAAAATTGTTTATATTTTGTTTTTTTTTTTTTTAAAGGGGGGTGTGCAGTTAGAAATACATCGGATAGCATTTTTGTTATATACCTACTCAAAAATCGACACTACTTCGACCGCTGGCGTCGCCCTGGTTAAAAAATGGGAAAGTACCTATCTATACCTATAAATTTAAAACAGTATAGGAATCTTCACCCCAGCCTTTATAATTGAGTACTTACTTACATATTTATCTTTGGAAAGAAAAATATATTTATAGGATTATAAGAATAAATATGTTTCTCTATTTTGTTCCATTAAAAGTAGATTTTTTGAAGTTAAAATTTGTGGATATTTTCTTAGTTTCTGTTTCAAAAATAAACTCTTCTTATACAGAAGAAAAAAATGAGCAATTTCATCTAATAGGTAGGTATGTAGGAGTCTAGGTATATATATCTACAATTTATGTTTTTTTCACAGAATTTGGTTCAATTACAATTTAATTTAGTATAGGTACTTACCTATAGTATTTTACTTTCAACGAAGTTCATAAAGATTGTAATATTGTATCAAAGCTATAAGGAAAAAATAGGTTTGGGGGAGAACAGGAGAGCCAACGATTCTGTACGTGCATTTGTAAAACAACGGATAAGTACACAGAATCCGTGTATGTAGTAATTACACGCCAAACAAAAAACCGAACTCTTAATAAACCTATTTATCATCCGTGTGCCTACATCCGAATCTTAAGTATATACAGGTATATTTGAATTTTATCTTTTTAAGGAATGGACTTGTTAGAAGATTAAAATCATAAGAGATGATGGATTTTACTGACTAATTGTAAGACTTTGGTGAAAAATGATTGATTTTCGCATTTAACGTTCTGCGGATAAAACCACAGTTTCACAATGCTTATCTACAGTAGGTATATTAAAAAAACTTTAGTTCAGACACTTAAATGTGCGTTGATTTGTTTCTTCTCCTATGCACAAGTAAATAAAGTAACGATTATTTTGATAAACCATACGTTACTGTATATGCTCTACAAGCAACGCAATCTTTTTTTCATTCACTATATGTATAATAAACTTTAACTTTAACCCGCCAACAAATTCGAATCAAAAGTCATTGTTGATGTGTTTTTAGCGAAAAGTTTCCATAAAATTAGCCTTCTCTTTACAAAATGAATAATTTAAAATAAACATGGATGGATGGTGCACGGATATACGATATACTTACACGTATTCAAATCTGGATCTTTTAAGAACTCGTGTATGAGTGTGTTTTAATATCCTTGTAATAGGGAGCTCTAGTTTGGGTTAAGATTATTTTAACTTTATTTTATTATAGGTATAATTATTCTAATCTGCTTATGTATTTTATTTTTTTTTTTTATTAAAATATGAAATTATTTATTGACGGTAATAGGTACTCCTATTATAATGTACGATGTAGATACCTATACATATAATTTTGATGCAAAGCTGTTAAAACATTATATATATATATTTACATCATTTAAAGCATGTCAGCACATAAATTAAGGCAGAAATTCCATAAAACAAAGGTCGTAGGGTAAATTCCCCTGTTCTCGAATAGTTAACCCTCTTTGAAAAATGAAAAATCTGTACAAAATACCTACTTACATTGGGCCTAGAAACACAGTTTTGAGTTTATTAAAAAAAAAAAAAAAAAAAAAATATTATTAAACCTCATATAAGTACCTAGTTGATTCTAATTATTTATCTATCTATCTATTTACTAACAAATTCAATAAATATACAAACCAACAATTTTTGCCTGTTTTCGAACACTTGATTCCTGAAGGCCGTCCATTCCAGCTCAACTACATAGAGATGCTATTGAGAATACCTATATAGGTATCTACATACGAAATTTAAATGTTTTTTTTATAAAAAAAAAATATACATATTTTAGTAGGTATCTAGAATTTTTTTATTACTTAAATATGTATGAATTTTGTATTTTTTTAAACTTCTCTTTCAAAAAAAAATAAATTAAAATTTTTTTTTTTACTTTAAAGGTAGAACATAATGATTGTATTTTGCTTAAAGGCTTTGAACAAATCTTACTGTAAAAATAAAGGTAGGAACCTACCTACCTATAGGTACACTAAAAAGTTTCCTATGTATGTAGGTAGGTAGGTATGTGAAATGCATGCTTTGCACCAACGGACTTGTAGGTATTTCTCAGCCGACAATAGGAAGGTATGTTGTATATAAAGTTCTCAAAATCTAAAACGAAAATCCGAATTCATAATCTCCATCATCCCATTTTTGAATGTAAAAAACAAGCATCCTGCCTAACCTTTACCAAAAATTTCAAAACATGGGCGAAATATTTGTCTATTTACATCATCCTGATTTACTAAAAATCATTTCTTAATAATCTACTTTCCCTATGAAATAGGAATCTTACTAATCTATATACCTACCTACTACCAGAACAAATTTCTTAAAATTAAGAAAAGCGCAAGCGTAGCCCACCAATGTTATACTTATCACTGCTGTGATAAGAATGAGAACAAAATTGTTTCATATAAAAAATATATCTATAAAAAGGGGAGGTATCATTCAATACAACATGTTGAAAAGAATATAGAATGAATTCAGTCATACAATGAAATGAACCATCATACATTATGATCAGTTGTCTATGCGTGACCACCTGAGTCCCATGATAAGCTAGGTTGCGATCAGCTGGTTCGTGTTCACTTGCGTTGTTATCAGTTGGGTATGACCAGTTGAGTCGACCCCCCATTCAAGGCCAACGCAGAGCGTTCGGCATACAAAATTTGTTTTTCTTTAAGAGGTATCTACGTATATAGGAAGATAGGTTCATTATGGGTTGTTTTTGTATTTTAGTAGTTTTTCAATTGAGAAAAGTGAATATTGATTGTACAATTTTGTTTTGTATTTGTTTTTTTTTTTTTTAATGACATGACACATGAGTTTGAAAAGTAAATAAGAATAAGTAGGTCCCTACCTACCTACTTATGTTTTTTGAGAGATATAGGTACTTATTCTTTTTTGCTTTCATATTTAAAGATCTATCCCTCATTTTAGTATCTTTTAACTAAATATTTAATTTTTATCAACTTTTATAGTTTATTACAAGATTTTTTATTAGTTATTGAAGGAATCAAAATTTGTTACTTTAAAGTATTATTATTAAATTCACTCTTGTTAAGGTGGGATGGGTTTATTTATATTATCGTATTTAATTAGAATACCTACATAGGTAGAGTACATACATATTTTGCTTGAAGTAATTTAATACAATTTTGATAAGGTGCAACTTTAATGCTTCCTCTACATTTTGTTTTTAAATTGATTTGGTACCTTTTATTATAAAATATAAATACGTATGTATAATATGTATGTACCTATGTAGGTGTAGGTATAGTAACCTTTTTGGGGAATTGATATTTGAATGCAAATAAACTTGAAAAAGATTCAACCATGACTTCTTTAGGGATGTTTGGAGATTTTTTAATTTGTTCAAATTACAAATGAAAACAAATTACTTTTAAAAAACGGGCCAAAATCGAAGCAAATAAATACACAAGTATAGAAACTAACGTTTTCAAAAGACAAACAAGTATTTTCAGCGAAAGAGTATTTTGTATGACCATTTATAACATTTTGTACATGTAGGTATGTTAAAAGAAAAAGAAATGAATCAAGTATTCTTTCATAAAAGTATATTTATTTAAGTATAGAACCATCAGATTGCAAAATTATAACAAAATCGGTTTAACCATGGCAAAGATATACGTGAATAACCCAAAAATAAGACCATTTTCTCAAAAAACGTGGAATACCTAACTCCGTTATGTGAATTTATTGAGAAAAACCTGAACCGCAGTCTTTTTAAAATTAACTTGGTTATTACAAGTACGAAGTTTAATTAAAATCGTTAAAGCCGTTTTCGATAAAATTTGATAAAACCAATATGTTTGTATGGCAGCTACCAGTTCTATTTGAGCTAGAACGAAAATTCGAATTTTCACTCTAGGGAATCACATAAAAATGCTCTGTACCAAATTTGAAGAAAATATATTTGAAGTATATGTTATCACTTATCTTTCATATTAGTATAGTAACTACCGATATTGGAAGATTTATATTATTCTTTATAACTTGTTTTCACATATTCAATACATAAGCCGTTGTTTTTGAGAGTGGAATAAGTCCATTTTAACACATTTTGCAATTAAAATACAATATAACGGTAGGTGTGTCTATACTCTATATTATTTGCTGTATTATTTTTCGAAAAGAAAGATCTATGGTTAATATTTTAATAACATAATATATTTTTTTTAAGAGACTAGCCTATCCCACTTTCATATATTTTCATTTTGAGTTCTGAACCTCATATGTTTTAAGAACTAAAATAAAAACACAGTCATGTTATGTTTTGATATTCGCAACGAAATAAGAATTTCATCTTAGAAAAATCATCTCTTGAATAGGTAGGTAAATAAATACTTTAATATAGTATTAACAAAATCTTGAACCAAATGTTGCAAAACGTTTTGAAGACATTTTTGATGAATTCTGTTTCCAACAAAATCTTTTTCAATCCTTATATGTATATTATTTGTAATGAAAAAGAAAATAATCGCTGTTCGGCCGCTGAATACAAATCATGTTTTACTAATACTAACAAGAACTTGAATTAAAATTGTTACCGCTAAGGCTGTGTTCAAAAAATGAACTTAAAAAGCTTGACATAGGTACACATTACAAAAAAAAAACAAATTTCCCATTTGTGTGAGCTTTGTTAAACAATCTAGCCGATAAGTGGGTTTTAGTTACTTACTTATTTTATTCCTATTACTATAACTTTATGTCAAAACGTACATATTTGTTTGTATGTATGTATGTATGTTTTTATCACCTATACAGTTTCTCTGAGACCAAAACAATCAAAATATAGTAGTAAGTGTGATTTTATTGAACAAAGAATTAAAAATCATGTTTACAAATTTCACAACATATAGCATTGGCTTTTGCCATCAGCCAGCAATCAAATATATAACATACATATATGTAATGTCTAAAGGTACATAATAAGACATTTTAAATCCTAAAAATCGCATATAAAATAAACCATTAAAAAACACAAGATCAACAAAACTTTGACAGAAGATTGGATCTCGAAATTAGACTAAAAATAAATAGATATGTCCCTACCGTAAAATGAAAAAAAAAAACGCTACAAACCATAACAATAATCCCAATTGCATTGAAGCACCATCAATATTTTCTGAACGAATAAAATTAAAAAACAACACTTACTCATCATCCCCAATTTATTCAAGCAACAACAAAATGATCTGAATGATCACAAAATAAAAAAAATAACCCTTACAAATACATATCGTCTGCTGAACGTGGTTTTACCTTGTCTGGCATAGTAGACAGACAACAGGCCAAAAACGAAATCAATGTCGGTTGTTTTTGTTGTTGCCTTCCTTTTATTCCAAACAAAAATATGCCTCGAAATTTCCTCGCGCATAATCTTAACAGATTCTCCCAGAGGAACAAATTCAATTATTGAATTCACTCGCTATTCGTGACATCATTGGCGACAGTACACTTTTTTTAGCATCCATCTAGCGGACGAAAATTCCGGTGTCCCTTCTATGTGTATTTATTCAATGATCCTATACATATCAAAGCCAAAAATTTCTTGTCCCCCTTGCACTCTCAATAAATTAAATTTGTAGACAATGTTCTCGTTCTTCTGTTATTTTTGTGTTGTCATTTTATTATATTGTAACGACTTTTACACCAAAAAAACGCCATCTTCCGGATTATACATGTTACAAACACTTGCGGTAAGCTTTGAGTAAGCTTTCGAACCTTGGTAAAATGTCAGAACTCGAAGTGGGAAATTATCCCCTATATCGGTCAAAACAGAAAGATCTAGAAGCAGATAACAGAGCCTTAAAGCGACAGCTAGAAGTCGCCAACGAGTATAAAAGCACATGTCTGACCACCAGAGAGGACAGTTTAAGTTTGAATGTGAAAGCGTAAAGTTTTTTTTTTGAAAATTATAAAACTACCGAATGATGGTCTGGTTGAAGTTTGCCCCCTTAACAAGATCAACTGTTTGGATCACAGATTAGCCATATGAAGATGAGAATGTTTCGTACGTTTCACCCTCCAAAACCCATTTGTTTACATTGTTGTATTTGTAATTTCTTCCCGCGTCGATGAATAGATGTGAATTGCAACAACAGTTTAACCGGTGTCTGAAGATCCTCACTGGCTATGTGTGAGGTTTTTATACACACATTCTCATTTTTTATCTGATATCTGACAGCTCAAGCTTGTAGGCAAATTAAAATGGCTGCCGGGGATTCTCATCTTCATGTGGCTAATCTGTGGTTTGGATATCGTTTTCCACACTAAGGTATATAAATAGCTAACAAGGAGTAGGTTAAAACGCTTGCAAGAAACACAAAAGTTGGAAAATTTTTTTGAACAAATCTTGTTGAACAAATCAAGAAGGTTTGAATTAGAACCTATTTCAATGTCAATTTGTAATTTAAAAAAATAAACTGAACGACTAGAATTTTTACTCACGCATCGCCACTGGTCTGTAGGAAGAAAAAGACAAATGTAAGGTGCAGGTGTGGTTACTAGGGAATTATGTTTTTTTTTCTCTTTCAATGAGGGTGATGGCTGACGGTTAGCGAAGATGACAAAATATACAGTTATAACCACGGTAACCCCTCCTAAAAAAAAAGTTTTCTACCAAAATGACCAAAAAAATGCTACTGAACAGAAAAATATATAGGAACTAAAATGTTGTTAAATTTAAATATTTGTGGATGAAATGGGTAAAAAATAAACAAATTGTCCGATCTAAGAAATCATATTTGTGTTTGGAAGGTTGTTTTTAAGGGATGGTTATGGGCATATTTTTTTGAAAATATTGCTATTTGTAGGGTTAAATGGGGTAAAAATATAAAAATTGTCGGGTTTACGAAATTCTTATTTTGTTTTTTTAAATTTTTGGTAAAGTTCATGAACAAATATTCAACAAATCAGAGATCATTAAAATCGGTCCAGCCGTTCTTTTGTATGGAAGAAACGGTTATTTTTGGTTTAAAGAATAATTTATTTTTGTCTAAAATCTAGTTAAAAAACTTTTTTTGCCAAGTTTGATAAAAATCGATTAAGTTGTTTTTGAAATATCGAGTTTTCATGGCAGATATCTGGTTTTTGGTGTTTGACAAAAAATGTATAAGTGCATTTAATATTAAAAACAGCAATACTACTTAATAACGTGCAATTTTAAACAAAATTAAAAAAAAATTTCAAAATTTTGAGTTTGAAAAAATATTTTTAAAAAACTGTTCTCTAAAACAACTTTGTTTAAAAAGAAAATAAAAGGAAAGATTTCTGAATTTCTGTAACCATTGTTTTTTAATATTTTTTTCTGTTTTGTCATTTTTTATAATATTGCCAGTCCCGGCTAAACGGGACGATTTTTATTTTAAATATGTTGCTAGGCACCTACCTACCTATACCTAAAAAAATATTTTTATATAATTTTTTTAGTTTCAATAACTTGTTGAAATTTAAAACAAAATCTATTTCGTAGGTATGCCTATACCTATATATATGATTCCTATACCTATATGCATAAGATTTTCTTCAAGCCAAAAAAAAATTGAATGAACAATTCCCACATAGAAATTGTGAAAACTGGCAATAGAAACAAAAATTAATTCTTATAAATTCAAATACCTACCTACACAAGTTTTGCTTGTAAAAAATACTAAACTATAGAATACCTACATACAAATGTAAACATATAGCGATTTTTCTCCTATATTCTGGTCGTTGTCATGGCAAAAACGTCTGAGTTAGTTATCTCCTTTACTCCCCTTATTGTTGTCAGAACAATTAAATACAACCCTCTCCTTTAATTCTTTTGTTTTACTTCTTACTTCCTCCTTCTGCCTTAAGTCTCCACTGCCAAATAGTCGATGAGCCCAGCGCCTTGTAACGGCCATACATAAAGAAGAAAAAATCAGTCTCGTGGTAGTACTATAGGTTCTATATCACTGATCTCTATAATACACTGTATAGGATATTCATACAAACAAAATGACTCCAATCTTTGTATATAGAACCTATAGTACTACCACGAGACTGATTTTTTCTTCTTTATATGTGGCCGTTACGCGGCGCTGGGCTCGTCGATTAGTTGGCAGTGGAGACTTGAGACAGAAGGAAAAAGTAAGAAGTAAAAGAAAAAAATAGAAGGAGAGGGTTGTATTTCAATGTTCTGACCACAATAAGGGGAGTAAAGGAGACAACTAAATCAGACGTTTTTGCCATGACAACGACCAGAATATAGGAGAAAAATCGGTATATGTTTACATTTATATATAGGTATTCTGTTTATCATTTTTTAAAAGCAAAACTTGAGTAGGTAGGTATCAGAGTTGTAAAGACTGCAGTCTTTTCAGTACTGCAGTTAATACAGTCCCAGTTAATTAACTTAACTTTTGAATGCAAGTTAATACTGTGAGTAAGTACTTTAACTGCAAAGCAAACAGTCAGCAGTCAGTACTAACATTCGGACTGTGCAGATAAAAAAAAAGTTAATTAACTTTGTTAATTAACTGCAGTACTTTTGACTTGATTTTAGCCTTTTAGTCAGTTGAAAGTCATTTGTAAGTAAGTCTTTTAACTGCAGTCAATGAGCTATAAGTCTTTCAACTACAATACTATAGATTTATACTTATAACACAACAGGATACAATGAACTACTATACTATTCCCTTGTTTAGCCGGGAGGGACAATATTCTTAAAAAAATGACAAAACAGATACAAAATTATTGAAAAACAACGGTTACACTCACAATGCCACAGGTACCTACCTTTTTGTTAATCCAGAAATCTTTTTTATTTTCTTTTTGTTGTTTCAGAGAAAAGTTTTTGAAAAATTAATTTTCAAATTCAAAATTTTGAAAAAACCATATATCAAAATTTTCAAAAAGATATTTTTTGGACTTAAAAAAAGTTTTAAATTTTTTTTTGAAAACTTGAATTTCAAAAACAACTTAGTCGATTTTTATCAAACTTGGCAAAAAGCAGTTTTTTTAACTAGATTTTAGACAAAAATTATTCTTTTTACCAAAAATAACATTTTCTCCCATACAAAAGAACGGCTGGACTGATTTAAGTGATCTCTGATTTGTTGAATTCGTATTGGAAAAATTCACTTTGTTTGGTGAAATGGGGAAAAAATAAAAAAAAATTGTCAGATTTAAGAAATTCTTCTTTTGTTTGAAAGGTTTTTCTTAGGAAATGGCTTAAACGATATTTTTACAATTTTTGATATTTGTGGGGTGGAATGCGGTAAAAATAAAAAATGTACGATTTAAGAAATTCTTTTTTGTGTTTGAAAGATTATTTTGAATGGATGGCTTTAGAAATATTTTTTTTCAAAAATTAGGCAATTATGGAGTGAAATGGGGTAAAAATGAAATCTTTCAATTGATTTTGATCAATTTTGTATTGATATATTTTTAGTAATATTGTATACCTACCAAGATTTTCAAAAAGATATTTCTTAGATTTTTAAAAAAGTTTGAATTTTTATTTTGAAAACTCGATACTTCAAAAACAGCTTCGTCGGTTTTTAATCGACCTTGGCAAAAAGCAGTTTTTAACACTATCCAGAAGATTTTTAACAAAAATTATTCTTATAACCAAAAATAACGGTACCTGCTCCCATACAAATGTTTAAAAACCGTTAAGTAAAACTTTCTTTTGCTCAGAAATGACTCCTGTAATTTTGATAAATTTTTTTTGTTTATTGAAATCAGTAAGATCATATTGCGTATCAAAATTTAAAAAAAAAATATTTTTGGATCTAAAAAAAAATTCAAATTATTTTTTTGAAAATTTGATATTTCAAAGACGATTTTAAACAAAAATTATTCTTTTAACCAGAAATAACGGTAATTCTCATACAAATGTTAAAAATCCGTTATTTTTTGTTATAAGAATAATTTTGGTCAGAAACGTCCACCTAATTCTTTCGTCTTCCCTATCATCGTAATGTCCTGTTTGTATATCACCAGTCAAAAATAGAAAAATATGTAAATAAATGGTTTTTAAAATTCGAAAAGGATACATATCGAATGTTTTCGAAGATTTTGAAAAAAACGGAATTTGATATACATTACCTCTTGCTATTATGAAAATGAATAAATAAAACAATGAATAAAATGACAATATTTTTATTTTATTTATTCATTGTTTTACTTATTCATTTTCATATTGCAATAGTAAGTTTTCTTTTCATTTTTCCAAACAAAATCATCAATTCAATTGTTTTTTACTAACTTGTTCTACTGTGTTTGTGATTATTTGTTTCAATAAAGATCCCCTGAAGAAGACAGCAATCCCTGTCGAAACGTCGGGAAAGTAAATGAAATAATTGTTTCATTGCACAACTAATGACCAATCAAGCCGAAGAGGAACCAGATTCTTCACCATAATAGTATTCCAACTTGGTCAAGCTAAAATAAATTATATAAAGTTAAAAGTTTATAACATGACTGTAATCAATAATTTTTTTGTATTTATTGAATTTCATTCATTTATACCTACTTATTCTTATAAGATAAATAAAAGAATAACTTAAAAATGAGGAAGAATAAATATATTTATTTATACATTATCATATAATATGTACAAAATAACAGTAATTTATTTTGTATATATTTTTTATATCAGAACTTACAAAATCCCTGGAAAATATTTTTTTTTTTTGCTGTCTTTGACTTCAGATCCTTGTTGATTTTCTTTATCGCAAACTTAACCAGTCCGATCAATAAAAATTTTACAATTTTTTCCTTGTGATCTATATTGCAGCTCATTATCAAACTCTTGTCTTTTGCTTTCATGATTTCGCACAACCACGCTCCTACTAGATTCTCCCTTTTTTGTTGATCCGGGATTTGTCTTTCAAAAATAGCTTGTACTCTGCTAAAAGTTTCTTCGAACAGTATCGACGGAACTGTTAGCTTTCCAAAATCTGACGGTGTGGTGATACTCTCATAAGCTCTGAGCTGTATTAGTAATGTTTGTTCTCTTGTCCCGTCTGCTTGCTCGATCGTGTATTCAGAGCAAACTTCGCAGTTGAGCTTTTTCTTTAGCTTCCCTGCCGCAAATCCTGCGTAATATGTTGATGCTGCCTTCTGCAGTTTCGCTGAACAAACATTACTAGCATTGTCATTTGGGTTTAAGTCTTTATATTGTCTTCAACATTGTCTTCAACATGCTTTTCAACATTATATTTACATCAATATTGTTTGCCATAGGTTATCTTCTATTGGCATTTCAAAGTGAAAGTCTTTGTCCTCTGCTGACTCATTTTCTGCCTCATTGTCAGCTCCCTTCAGCAATGGTTCCGCACCAGCATCTTCATATCCAGAATGTTCAGGCGAACTTAGATGCTGGAAGATTATTTGCTTCAGATTGCGAACGAATCTCCAAGCTGAAGGGTTGCGCTCATAGGACCCTCTGTTACAGCGCAACATAGAAAATAAATTTTCCGCCACGTCTGTATTTAAGTGCGCAAGCAGGAAAAAACCACATCTGAACTATTCCCAATAAAGTCTGCTTTAATCCCTTAAAGCAATATGGGATTGTATGAGAACTACTTGATTTCCACGTGGATATCCAATTTCTCGCGCTTATCAATGCGTTAAGTGTGTCTGTGGACTCGGATACTACCTGTTTATTGGGATTTCTCGAATACAGTTTGCCTGTGTTAAGGTTATCAAACAGATCATTCATCCTCTTGATAAATTTACCCATAGCTGCAGCATCTTTCTTTTCTTGTTCACTTTGAAAGAAGTTTGTGCTCAGTGCATACATTATTCCCGAATATACGTCAGAGCTAAAAACTTGTGTGGCCAATTTAACCGAAAATTTCTCATAACTACGGGGTTTTATATGGGATTGAGTAAGTTTAAAAAAAACTTGCATACTTTCTTTTGAGTCTTGTTCAAAAAGTCTCTCAAGGACGCGCCAGTCAACAACATCCTCTCCAATATGAATTTTGTGTTTGAGCATTATGTTTCTCACACTCTTAAAGAGATGTGGATAATCGAAGAGCAAGTAAATTCGATTATTTTGGATTTCGATATAAGGTTTGTCTTCAACAGACATCGATCCGGTAAGCTTGGTGTAGGCAGAGAAGTTGTTCGACCCTTGGTCGCAGCTTGTTGTGACAACGGTTAATCCACATTTTATTACTGCAGTAATAATTGAAACTATCATTTTTGATATAATTTCTCCATTTGGATTTCCGATGTAGTACGCAATTGTTTGCTTCCAGTTTCTATTGAAACCTCTTAGTGTGAACACCATTGCTTTAGAGGCAATCTTATTGGTACGTCCATACTCCGCAAAGGCCTTAAATCCATATATAATGTCTTTGATGTTATATTCTAGCTCTTTGTTTATTGCCATTTCATCAAAGATCAATACGCACTTTTTGTCCATAGCTGTCATGCTTTTGGCTTTTTCGGTTAGCATATCCGACATTCTTTTGCTGAATCCAGTTGGTAAACGAATTTCCGAATGCCAACGGTAAACGGTGCTTACCGATGGCAGTTTGAATCCTACACTCAACATATATGTGTAACAAGCTGGTGACTCATAAAAAAAATTTAAAAATAAATCTTTTTCACTATTTTCCCAAGGACTTTTTTGTTTGTGAAAAAGTTGGGCCAAGACAAATGTACTTAACTCAGCCGTTGAGTTTTCCATTTGCTTGTCAATACCCTTTTTCAGATTATACTCTCTGCTTTTCTTCTTTTGTTTTGGCGTGTCAAACAAAGATCGAGCTACAACGCGCCTACGATTAATTTTCCGCGACGATTTATAAGAATGGTATCTTGGCGAAGGGAATTGGGACGGAGAAATGCGAGCAGAAGAAGTCAAAGCGGGCAGAGAATAATCTCTAACATACGTACTTATAGAACTTGCAGCCAAATTTACCAATGGTGCCGTTGGACTGCAAGGTATGAAAGGAGGCTCAGAGCTTGCAACGCAAGAAGTAATCGTAGAAGTAACCGCAGAAGTAACCGTAGAAGAAAAATTGGAGGAAACGTAGAAGTTACGTAGAAACGTCAGAGCAACTACAGATAGATGGTTAAGATATGGGCAGTGCATATTTTGTTAAACACTTCCGAATGGACCTAACAACAATGTCTTTTGCATAGAAATGCTTTTCACACATTAAAGATATTTTCGGCAAATCATTAATGTGTGAAACATTGCCATGTTTTAACCAAACTGACCTTCTATGATCGTTTGGGACTTAAAAAAGGAAACTACACTTAAAGGCCTTTGACGCTCAACACAGTTTACATAAATACACATAGCCATAATATTGCTATTTATGTATGTACGTATAAGTAGATAAATGGTTAAAAATATAGCAGTTATATTGTGTCAACAGAATAAAGTAAAAACGCAAATTAAACAAAAGAAGCGATGTATAATAAATGATTAATTATATTTTTTTTATAAATAAATAGATAATTAATAATTAAATACAAATATAAATAATTTAATAAAATTGTGGTGAAAATGTTGGATTTTAAGCAAAAACTAAAAATATCCACAAACTCACTCTTTCAATTATTTTTATCAAAAACAATTGAAACTATCACAAACAGCACCTAAATATATGGAAGAAAAATTAAGTAAGTTAAATAAAATATATAAATAAATATCAATAAATATAACAAAAACAATTTTTATAAAATTGAATAAATGAAATATTCAAATCTTAATAAAAATTAATATACCTAATTAACAAACTCACTCTGTCAGTTGTTGCTTTTATCAAAAACAACACACAAATATTGCAAAGTTTTGGTCAAACAAAATTAGTAAAATCACAAGAAATTAATTTAAACAACGAAAACTTTTCAAAAAGCCCGGATAAAATCGAAATTTTGGAATTGAATTAATACAGCTGGTGAAATTCACAAAATACTTTAAAATGATTATTACCACTGAATGTGAAATTATATGATTTATTAAACAAAACGCGAATAGGCAAATTTTTTGATAAACAGATTAAAATTAAAAGCTACCGAGAAGCTTTATAATTATGTATTTAAAACACGAATAAATTTTTAAATTCCAACTGCACAAAATGGACAAAAAACTATTATAATATAAATCACAAAGTACCGAGAAAACAAACTTTGAAATTATAGGTAGGTACGTATAGGTATTAAAAAAAAAATTGCAATTGCAATAATTATTTATTATAAGGTCCTTAACACGAAATGTATATGGATTTTTTTTACAAAAAAAAGGAAAACACCAACAAGGGGAAAATTTAGGCAATTTTGTTTAAAAAAAAAACGAAGATTAAATCACTAAAACTACCGCACTTAACTATTCAACTATTCACTAAACTACCGCACTTAACTATTCAATTAAAAATAAATTAATTTTTTAGAAATTAATATGAAACAGTCTTTAAATTATCACTAAAATACCGTAAGAACTTAAAAATTCAATTAAATAATGAAATATTTTTTTTATAAATTAATAGGTATCAAACAATTAAGCAAAAGAATTTGGTAATAAAGCGGAAGTCTTGAAAAAAACTTAGATTCACAATTCAAAGTTCACAGAGAGATACTCTATCAACGCACTGAATTTGAAATCTGATACAAAACAATCGCGTAAAGTTTCAAAAAGTATTGTTAGAAATATACATAATGTATGTACATATATACGTAACTATTGCTTTTCATAATTTCAGTTAAAGAGCCGTTTTAATTTGCAGGAACAAAATCAGGCATAGTTGCCACTTTGTTTTATAAATAAAAAAAATTATAGAATGACAATAGTAAAGTATATTTTTAGATTTTTGTTTTGACTGTTTAACAATCAATGAAATTAAGTTTTACAACCTATTTTTAAAACTTAAGTGATGTGCAATCATCTTTGAAACATATACACTCCTATTAGGTTAGGTTAGGTTAGGTAAGGAGGGGAGTGCACAACACGAAGGCTGTAGCGTACACGGGGGCCTATTGGTCCAATGTGATCCCCTTAATATATTTATAAAGCAGAGATGCTTCCAACTAGCGACTTGCATAGACTGGTTCATTTACGAACCAACCTGTGCTGTCTATATATTTCCTCATGTTTGCCATTGAGACGTGCGCTAGATCGTCCAGTTCTCCAACAGATCTGTTTCCAAAATATCGGAGGCGGCTTGTTTGAAGGTTTGGACAATCGCAGAGCAGGTGTTTACTGTTTAATGGTTTCAATTTCTTCGACATCCTGACAGCTCCTACAGAAATCGGGTGCTAATACACCCAATCTAGTGGCCATTGTGCCAATGGCACAGTGTCCCGTTAGTACACCTATCAAGATTCTAATATTCTTTTTACTCAACCCTTATTACGACCATCTATTACGAATTGATAGTTGATAAATATTGAAAATCGATATTTACCAACCCAATTGATACAAATTTTGATCATTGAGAATGGTGCAGGCGAATTATAAGAAAATTAATAATTATCACCGAATAGTTCAGTTTTTTTTAATAAATTGAGTTTTAATGTACCAAATTTCAATATTTATTAACTATCAATTGATAGTCGTAATAAGGCTGAAAGTCTTAACACTACTGAATTTTAAAGCTTAGATTTTCAAATATATTTTATAATAACTCATTTTCAGTGGTTTTAACAAAAAATGTGTCAAATTCACATTAAAATGCATTGTTTCGATATTTAATTTAAAAATAATAAGAAAATAACGAACAATTTGTTGTTTTAATGTGTTTCCAAAATTTGCGTAAGGATATGTCTTTCGCGTACTATCCATAACTACAGTATGCGAACAGGATTATTTTGTTTACGAAGTTACCAAAAATTAAAAAAAAACCTTTTTCTGAAGTTGAAATTGTCTAATTATTTAATGGCCAATTTATTTGCATTATACATTGGAATATTGAATTTTTAAAAATAAAATTGTCATTTTGAAAATTTAGCACCCCAATTATAATTTATTTAATTAAAAAACATTTATTAAATAATAACATTTTAGTTCCTATATATTTTTCTGTTCAATAGCATTTTTTGGGAATTTTGGTAGAAAACTTTATTTTCAGGAATGGTAACCGTGGTTATAACTGTATATTTTTTTCAATTTCGCTACCGTCAGCCATCACCTTCAGCGAAAGAAAAAAAAACATAATTCCCTAGCAATGTAACATTCCTTGCATACCAAATACCCACTCAACCCCTTCCTCTGCAACAAAACAATACCCCATAACCAAAACAAAAAAGCAAAAAACTGTTACTTCCTTGCCTCCCTCTAACTTTCATAAATTTAGTGTGCTCTCATTTTTGTGTTATAAAACTATTCTCCTTTGTTACAGAATTCAAAGTCTCCATTATCCCTTGCAACAACTCTTAGCAACATTTGCTTTATGTGTCACCGTATGGTGGCGCGTAGGTCTTTCGTCGCCATGATAGAACTATAGATTCTATATACAAAGCTCCAATTGAAGATTGTTATACGGTGCACTTGGCACCAGGTTTGTATAACAGTATATCAGATGTGTATCTGAGAATAGATAAAGATGATTCTCATCGGCTTTGTTGGTCGTTTTGATGACGAAAATGAAAAAATTAATTCATTTACTTTTTCCCAACGTTTCGACGGTGGTTGCCGTCTTCTTCAGGGGATATTAAAGTTTTAAACAATTATGTACATATATAAAAAAACAAAACAATATTTGGAAATATTTAATAATTTAAACTTGAATAATTTAAGTGCAAATTAGTATTTAAACACTTCAGATGAAGTTTAGTCCAATGAGTACAATCAAGTTTTGGATCTCATTGGACTAAACTTCATCTGAAGTGTTTAAATACTAATTTGCACTTAAATTATTCAAGTTTAAATTATTAAATATTTCCAAATATTGTTTTGTTTTTTTATATATGTACATAATTGTTTAAAACTTTAATATCCCCTGAAGAAGACGGCAACCACCGTCGAAACGTTGGGAAAAAGTAAATGAATTAATTTTTTCATTTTCGTCATCAAAACGACCAAAAAAGCCGATGAGAATCATCTTTATCTATTCTCAGATACACATCTAACAATCAACTTGGTCAACAAAATTCACTAATAACAGTATATCTTTTTTTTTAAAGTGGCTGAACACAATACACGCGAGTCATGGCACGCATCCTTATCTTACAATGTTAAAATACATAAAATCTCGTTATAGAATGGTGTTCACTTTGGACTTCGACTTTCTTTTGGCGTCTCTGTACTTTATCTCAGAGAAAATGATGGCGAAAAGAGTAAGGATTTTTTGATTTTTTGCTTAAGATTGTTAATTTTTTTTTGACGTTTTATTTTGTGAAATCTGTTCTCTCTGTCTGTACCTTATCTTTGGCACTTAAATCCTACGGAATCCAATTTTTTTAATTGGAAGCATTTTCCTAATAAGATTAATATTTTGTAAGTGAATAGTTTCTTCAACGAGCTAAGATTTTTATGATTTTGAAGTTTTTTACACAAAAGTGGTTCAATGCGTTTTTTAACTTTCTTGCAAGTTTCCCCATTTTTGAGAAATTCGTTTCCACTTTGGTGTTTTGACAGGTTTTACACATTTAACTGAAAAAACCATACCAAACAGACCAAGTGTCGAAGTCCTTCTAACCAAAAAATCGATTGTTTTAAGAAAAAATCAATTTGTTTAGTGAAAAAGATCAATTTTTCTAGACAAATTAAATCTTTCATACATTAGTATCTATTACATTATACAATTTCAAATGCAAAAAAATACACAAACATTTGCGTTTTTTGGTTTGCAAAGAATAAAAAATATCAGTTTGGATGTCAAATCTTTAAAGGCGAACATCGTATCGTCGCCGCGCGCCGGTGTATTCTTTGTCGGATTTTAAGAAGTTCGCACTTCGAATTTCTGCTTCTTTTCATTACTGAATTGTAATTTTTTGTTGTTTGGATAAACGAACAATTTTGTTTTGTTTTGCATCTATTCACTAAAATAAATTTGTATTTAATCATATCAAAGGGAAATGGTAAATTAAATGCACTTTGAAATATTTGTTGTGAATTTGTAGGAGCATTATTTTTTGTGTTCAAATTCCTGTCAAATAGAACTCACACCATCACATACAAAAATAAGCCATCTGAAATGGTTGAGAGAAATTCGACACAAGTTTTATTAATCACGCTCATGTGAACGCGAGTCCTGACGCGCTTACTGTGTTCAGCCAGTGAACCGAAAAATGTACGTCAAATTACTTTTTGTTTAAAGATAGACGTCAAAAGGTGCGCTTGGCACCAGGACACCTTCAAAATGTCATCTTCAATTGGAATCAAAAAAAACTGTTATACATAAAGGGAATCCACTATCCAGTGTATTATAGAGATCAGTGTTCTATATCCAAGATACTATTGAGATCTATGTTTCTAGAAACCAAATGGTTACCCAGAAATTGTTAATACAAATTAAATAATTAATGGGCAAAATTCAGTTTTGAAGCAACTTTTTATTGTTATTTATAGAGCGTCGAACGTGTTGTTGTATTCATACATAATTTTCTTTTACATGAAATAGGTTACAAATTGAGTATCTCTGACATATCGTAGTTTTGTTTTGTCAAGTGAAAACGAAAGCATTAAGTTAAAAGTGTTATCGGTTGAGAACTTAGGCTAGGTTCTTATTTTAGCCACCCACAAAATTACTCTGAAAGTGGGACACAATAATAAAAGGTTACATTTTTATGATGTAATACAGATAACATATGTAGTTCCAGCAGCTCTAATTATTTTGACGAGAAAACCCAGTCCTGTTGCCCTTTGCTTTGCCGTCGAAAAATAATTCAATGTAACGACTTCCAATCTGCTCCATGTGTTTTTTCATTGCTAGTTGGGAATCGTCGTATGAACTAAAGTATGCATCTGCACTCCCACTATGAAAACCCTTATTATTAAATATGATTTTAATATTTTCTGGACGAAGAGGTTGAAAGAACTGTAAAAAATGCATACAAATTAATAGCTATTTTCAAAACAAAAAAACAGATATTCAACATACTTTCAATACTTCATTTTCAAAAGTGGTATACGGGAGACCACGCATATGAACGCAAAATAGATCGTTATCGTTTTGGAAATCCCTACTATTTCCAAACTTATTCTTACTGACCATATTGTTTCCGCCCATACCACCTCCACTACTCGTATATATTCTGATACTTCCTCTATCAAATGTGTTATTTTTGTTACTACCGCCATTATCTGGTTGAAATACAGATATTTTGTAAAATTTAAAGAGAATCCAAAGTGAGTTATGTAGTATTAAAAAATAAAAAAAAATCATACCATTGTTGAGGCCCCTGCTGTCATCGAAAGATTGATTCATATCATCATTGGGACTTCTTATATTTTTATTCATATCGTTATTATTCCAAAATGGCTCTTGGTTGAAATTTTGTTCACGAAGATTACAGCCGCCGCCGGAAGAGTTGTTAGTCATACCCATATAAGTATTATTCATGGGTCTATCAAAATTATTTCCAGAACTATTACCATTGTTATACCCACCCAAACCACCAAACATCCCAAATCCACTTAGATTTAACCCGTTTCCATAGTTGTTCATTCCCATTGGTTTGTTACCGCCACCCCTAAATCCATTTTTGGTATTGTTGCCAAATCCTAAGAAGCAAACGAAAAAATATAATCAATGAAAATAACATTAAAGCCGAAGAAACCCGAAAGTATTCTCAATGAGTACGAAATTATGCAATATTCAATTTTTATTATAATTCTTTTTTTTATATAATCCAACGAAGTTTTTGTATTTATTAAATTTCCTTAGAACACTTTTGGACAGATGTCCAGCTAGTCATTGTCCTAAAAGTTGGGCATGCTTTAACCATTTCCGTGGTTATACACATAAACACATTCCGACAGTTCTCTAAATATTCTCTTATGTCGTTTTCGATTGGACGTTCGGAGCTACTCCTTTTTCACTCCTTTTACTCCAAATTTCCCATTTTAGATAGGAATGGAACAATTCCGAAATCCAACCGAAAACGACATTATACATAATGTTCAGTGTAATATGGCAATCCTGAAGGAGTCAATTCAATGAATTTGCGAGAACTTTGGATACCTTGAAAATTTCATTAATTTCAAGATAACTAGTCAATAACAAACTAGAAATTTGCCTTACCTTGTGCATTAATTCAACCAATTTCAATGTCTAAGTTAGACAGTCAATGATGTCTATGAAAAATATTTTTGAATAAGATTTTGGGGTTGAACAGCTGTGCAAACCAATGAGTTTATAAATACGACTGTCAGTTTATTTAAGGTATAAATATACTTAGTTGTCGGATATGCATTATGCAAGTCTCAAGTAATATATATAGAATGTAATAAATGAATTTAAGATGACACCTTTGCTCTTAGTTCTGTTGATAGCCGACACACGAATGCAAATATATATTCAAATAATAAATATTATACAAATTAAAATAAATCATAGATATAAAAGTACCAGGACCCATGTTCTGTAACTCTCGCATAGTTAAAAGCAGTCGAGAAACGATGAAAATTGAAACAAATCATATGAGTTTTGTTCCATTTTCCATCGTTTCTCGACTGGTTTTATCGATGCGAGAGTTACAGAACATAGGTCCAGGTTCTCTAATAGCAATTACAAACAAGTTATCAAGTATGAAAGTGTGTCCAGTTCCAGTAATTGGTCGACTGTTTTCAACATTTCTGTCTGTGTAATTTTTCACTGTCGTTATCATTTGCCTTTTCCAAAATAATACCAACATCAGCAGGTGCAGACACAGATTTTGAATTATTCATGTTGAATCTGTGCAGAATTAGCTCAATGTACGATGCTATGGTTTTCAATGTACGGTTCTTTTCAACGCCGTTAATTAACATCTTCGGGAAAACTGAAGAACTTGTTGCAAATAAAATGTTCATTTTATTTGACACAATTTGACAGTCCATAGACACAACACTCAACAACCAAAAATCAAACATTTTTCATTTTTTTGTGCAAGAAGGGAAGGCTAGTACCCCATTATTTTTATGAGTCGGCAAATCAAGGAAGCTACATTTATTAGTTTGAGCTAAAACACAAAATCGATTATTAGATATGAATTAAACGACAAATTTTCAAAAACTAGGTCGGACCAAAATCTGAAAAAATAAGAAGTGAGTTCGGAATTTTACTAGGTATAGGTTTTCAAACTTCTAAATGTATACAAGTCGGCAATTTCAAAGGTTTCAGCTTTCGGAAAATAATAGTCATTTAATTAAAAAAAAAGAAAATAAATGGCTAACTCAATACAAATTTAAGGAGTTCAGTCGGCAAATTGACCGATTCCGACCGTTTTTTTTTTAAGTTGAAACTCGTAGAATGTACCTAAACAGATTGTTGGCGTTCATCATAAAATCATTATTAGTATTTGTACAGGTTTATTTAAAAAAAACTAAGGTTCTCCACCAAAAAAATTAACAAAATCCATCAAAAACAATCCAAAACACAATTTTTCATATTTGAATTTAAAATTAGAAAAGTAACGATTACCTTCATTATTATTATTTAAAATTTTGAGTTTGGCGCGCATTTTAAATAGTTTTTTTTTTTTAATTGTTCGCCTGTCGTTTTCCTTTGGACATCTGAAAGCATCCGGAATTAAAATGAACTCTTCTAAGACCATTACATTGGCAAAAAACAGTCAACTGACGCTTTTGAGAAAAAAATTTCGCTTCTCGATTTCAAAACAGATCCACTCAAGAAGCACTAGGTAATACATTTAGGCTTGGCGCGCAAATGCAACTTTTAGTTTCGCAACAGTTTGGTTGCTCAAACGAGTACAATGGACTTATATGAGAGTGCGCGCACATGCAAAAATTATTCAGTCGTCGATTCGAGCAACTAACAAGTATGTGTTTTGACATAAATTGAACGATCGCCCCAAATTAGTTCTTCACTTTGTGTCACACAGAATTATATGTCACTTATTAAACCAAATTGACTTCAAGCCACTTGTTCTACAATCTTAATTTTACGCTTTTCTATTTGAATTCTACCTTATTCTAAAATTTCTAGATATTTTAATTAATCCTTTTTTCCTTGATTTTTATTCATATATTTGTCAAATCTTTTCATAATTATTTTCATTTTAATTTCAAATATTCAGTTGTTCAGTTATGTAACTATTTGAAAAATTGGTATTTATATATACAGTTATGTCACAGAAATCACCCTTAAACATACCGCATACCATATTAACACTTAACGTGATGGACGGCTATAGTCGCCGTCTTAAATAAACATTTTTTCCCGTCAGCATACCGTTGACCATTCTTACAATAACAAGCAGTCGATAACATAAACAATTGTTCCCTGCTATAAACATAAATTGTGCTTAATTGCAGTAATCAATACGATCGATTCGTCGCCAAGAGTACTGTGGGATCCTTTGGGATTCCTTTTCTAATGCCTGAACTGAGAGTGTCAACTTAGCACTACCTTCCTAGTTTTTGTTTGAAATTATTAAATACCTATCATTTGATACCAATATCATTTTTCTACGTTAATTATTTCGCCCGTTATGAACAAGTGTTTGGAACAAAATCTGAAAACCTTATTTGGCAAACGTCAACTTCAAACCCAAATATCTCGACTTTCCCATGAACGATTTTGAAAATATTTTATTCATGTATCGGGCTTTACGTCACCTTTCATTTGATACCAAACTCGTTCGTGTACACTCTGGGCTAGAAATGGGCAATTCCCTGTATTAATCTTTCTTTTGTTTTGATATTAGTACAATATTTGTTTTTTTTTAAACTTTAGTTTTGTTTTTTGTTTTCATTTCTTAGTCCATATCTACATATCGTCAAGGTATATTGATCAGTGTTTTGTGAGAGTGTCATTCATTCAAAAGATGTTACGTAAAAGATAAGACTTTCGGTTTCGGACCTTCTACACAAACGCTACGCAAAAAACTGGGCTTTAATTAAAAAAAAAAAACTGGGACTGTTAACATTAAGAGACGTCTGTCAGGGGGTTCGTCAAAGGATTTTGGTCTGTATTTTTGCACTGACACTTGTGGGAGTGTTATGTTAGAAATAGCGTTCATAAAAGTTATATGTAAGTCACTTCCGATTTCAGTTTTAAGCAAAAACATAAAGAAAAAGACTGGATTTTATTGAAAAATTTCGAATTTTCAACATTTGAAGATCTCTGCCGGCGGGTTCGTCAAGAAACTTTAGTCTCACTTTTTGCTCACACACAAAACGCAAACAGACAAGGTGATTCTTTTACAGCGGCCTGAAGGCTTTCTATTGATATGCCTCACAACATTAAATAAATGACTTGACTTCTTTCATTTTTGTCACACTTTTGTGTCAAATTTTACACATGTTGGTCACACCAAAATGCAGGCAGACAAGGTGATTCTCGTACAGCGCCCCGAAGGCTTTCTATTGATATACCTTAAAAAATTAAATAAATGACTTGACTTCTTTCATTTTTGTCACACTTTTGTGTCAAATTTTACACATGTTGGTCACACCAAAATGGTTGATCCACTTCATCATATTCATCATACGAACTTAACAAACACAAAAAGAACGGACGACAGTTGGTATCCGATGCTGATGTTACTCCTTGTGAGAATGGCTGTTTGCCCAACCTAAAACAGTAATTTATTTGTTTTTGTAAAAGATGGAACGTTAACACTAGTCATCATCCCCCAAATCTTCGCAAAAGCCCAACGACGTAGAGTAACTTCGCGAAATAGAGAATAACTGCCTGTATCTCCTATCTTGCAAACATTTTTATAAATGGATTTTGCTTTTCACCAATTTGTTGCTAAATGCTAGTTTTTTTAAATGAAAGGGGAAAAATGGTTTTTAGAAACTTTCTTTTAAAAAAAGTTTAGTGGGTGAGAATAAGTGGCTGAATGCACCCATTGAATTGCCGCCCACTGGAAATCATACAAGTGGTCGCCGAATTCAATGGTGACGCTGCACGAAACTGGGGTGTAAAGTGCGAGTAGGAAAGGCTGCTGGGTTTCAACTGCGTTGGCTCACTCACGCGAATATGCTGTGTGTTGCTGAGTGGTGACGCGACCGAAGCCCACGTCACTGATTAGCCAAAAGCACTGGGGCATTAAAAAAAAGAAAAGTTCGTCCAGGCAAGGTGAAAGCCTGGAAGAACACTTCTTACCCGTCTTTAGAGCGAACCAGATGTTCTTGATAAAAAAAGAGAAAATTTAAAAAAAAAGAAAAGAGATTCAATTTTTTTCGGTTGCGATATTTATATTTGGAAAGGAAGAAAATTGCCGTGGTGTTGCTGACTTAAATGTCGAGTGGGAAATTTTTGGTGGAAATTTTGACTTGAAAGTCAATCAAATTGGGGGAAGGAAAGTTCCAGATAAGTTTTCGTCAAAAAGGAGATTATCAGGAGTTGTAAAAGCTAAGTATAGTGTTGTTTTGAAATTAGTTTTCTTTTGTAGTATAAATTCGTTTGTCCGAGTTATTTGTTTTACTCGTTTTTAATTTTCCGCTTGGCTTTTGTTCCGAAGTTTTCCGATAAAGCGGAACTCGCGACCCGTTTTTCATACCCGTTTGTTCTTTCGGGACCGAGTGTTAACGGTCCATCTTCATCATCTTAAAATCTCTTTGTTTAAAAGATCTTGGGTCTTAGCCCTACTTAATTGCAAGTTTTCCCAAACAATTTTATAAATAGTGTTTGAATTCCCATTCGTAATTATAAATCAAATCTCTTATTCAAAAATATTTTCACCGTCGGTTTCACTCCGGAGGTTTGTAATTTCCTGATTCAAAAATTTACTGGCGCCCTTATTTTCTTTTTCAGCTACCCCCCGTGGCCATATACTTATAAATTATTATTTCTCGATTAATTTCATCAATTAATTTAATTAATTTCTTATCCCCATAAAAGAGTTAAAAGGTGAACCCACCCCTTTGCTGGGCAGGCGCAGTGTCAAAAGTCCACAAGACAAAAGTGGGTTGGGTATAACTGATCATGGAATAACTTACCATGAGACAGCTCATCACAGACGCAGCTCAGCATGGGCATACTGGACATAGTAAATCTCATCATAGCCACAAGATTCATTTCCAGAATGAATTTTGTGTAATAGCATGGTTTGGTTAACTTTTCCTATAGATGTATAGATATAATGCATGAAATAAGGGAGGGTGAAGTAATTTGTTTGGCTTAGCGTGAGGCTGGCTGAGGGCTGGAACAATGATTTGGAAAACAGAGAAAGAGAATAGAAAGCTGCATATATGTGTCGGGTGCTGGTGAAGGAGAAAACAATTAAGTTTTTGGAAGGCTATATAGAAAATATAGTGATAATGGTAAATGTGAAAACTGAGGTTGTAGGGGCGTGTTGGATATAGTTCCTTTTCGAAGACTATAACTTGAGTGCTCATCGTCGGATCTTCAAATTAAATAGGTACATAGGTATACCTATCTCTAAATAATCTAAATGATATAAGAAGCTTTTATGTATTGGAAAGAACCTTAGCTGTTTTAAGTTCAAAAGTAATAATTGGAATATTAAAAATAAAAAATCTTAAGTTGAAGATGTAGACAATAATTTAATTTTTTGTAGAGATTTTAGTTCCTTCGAATTGAAAAGTAGGTAGGTATAGGTATAAACAAAGTTGGAATTTTGGAAAACAAAACTGAGAGCCTGTTACTGGTAGATACCTATGTACGATGTACCTACATACATGCTAGAGTCTACGACTATGTACCTACGTGTATTTATTACACGTAAATTAAAATCCGTAGGTACTCTTAAAACACGTGTATTTATTTGCTTATTATCCTTGTATACGGATTTTAATTCCAAGTAGGTACCTAGGTAGATATTTCTTTTTGATTTTTATCTTTTTAATGGCTTTGTCTAGAAACCTAAGTCGATGGTTGTTATTGATTTTGTTTTTTGATGAAAAATTAGTTTTTCTAACTTATCGTTGTGCGGGATAAGTTACAATTTAAAATTATTAAATTTATCAATTACCTAATATTTTTTTGAGTGGCTATACCTACATGGATTGATTTTGTAATATAGGTAATCTAAAAGAAACTGTCTCTTACCTGAAAATGTGGTTATGTTAGTTTTTCTTTACCAAAACAGACAACAAATAAATTAAAATACATAAGTTGATAGGTAGGTACCCAACTAGCTGAAATACCTGGTTGTCTACACTTTTAAATATTTTTCTTTGTGTAGCGACAAAAATGGCAAAAAAAGGTGTTTAATAAGTCTTTTAAGAAACAAAACGTCCATAACCCAGACTCATACCTATATCTATAGGCATACCTACCTATATAAAATGACTAAAAAAAGCATTATTAAAAGTGGAACTTAAACTTTATTATTTAGGTACCTACCTATTAACATTTTTTAAATACAAATCAGTTGACATTGTTTTCTTCAAAATTATGAGTTTGAGTTGCAAATGTAGGTGGACACAATATGCTTTTGTCATGACAATTTTGTGCAGGTTCAAGACAATTTATTGACAATTCGTTTAATTTTCTAAGCACGTTGAACAACAAGAAAGCACAATTTGAAAAAAAAAAATTGATGTACCATTGGGCAGATTTTACTGAAAAATTTTCTAAACTTTCATCCTAACCAGCGTTTTGGTTACGATTTTCAATATGTGAACTTTATTTTGCGTGATTGAAGCACAAGTTTATCTATGAACCATCGACTTGAAAAAATATGTTTGTGTGAATTTGATCTCAATCAGTTCAGTCGTTCAGAAGTAACAATGATGCACCAATGGGCCATGATAAAGATATAGAATAATACTAACAAATATAATAAAAGATAGGTATAGGTAACCTACTCAATTTCCAAAATTTGGAATAACTCATTGTTATACCAATTTGTAAATTTTAAATTTCCGTTCCTGGATGATTTAAAATAAACACAGAGTTTTAAAATACACGGTTCTACTTATACACCGGATGCACGGATGTACTGATACACGAAATACAAGAATTCAGAATTCAGATCCTGATAGGTATATTATAAAAACAGGTAGGTACCTATCTATGTTTTTAATTATTTGTGTAAGGGGGCTCTAATACAAACCTATATAGGTAGGTATATCTAAATACCTACTAATATCGGTTAAGTAAGAATACCTACAGTGAAAAATTTAACTCTGAAAAGTTAATCGTCATGGAAAAGTTAAGTTTACTTTTTGGTTGATAGAAAGATAGGTAGGTAGGTATGTGGTTACTGCATTTTTTGTATAAATTTCCAAGAAAGTCGAATAGGTTTAGATACATATACCTATAAATACCTACTCCTGTATTATACCTTATTGATTTAAGTTTATAATAGAGATCGAAGAGTCAAATGGAGAAAAGATAGAGGACAATGACAATTTATAGGTAGGTAATAGGTATACATGACAGATCGGACATTTTTTACCAGAATTATAAAGACTAAAAGAAGCAAACTACATATATAAGTAAAATTAGGTATCACCGCCTCCGGGACATTTGAGTTAATTTTTTGCGATATTCCTTTCCTGGTTCGTTATAAAATGTTCCCATTATGTATATTCAAACAATTATGAAATAATGTTTTTTAGGTGGCAGCTGAGCTACAAAAAAAAAAAATAATAAAATAATAATTATATTGCACGGAAACTGTTATTGACAAAGTTATAAGCAATTTCAGTTTGTATAGTTCCTTCCTATGAAACTATACTCACCTAGACCAAACAAATATTAAAAATGTGTTCAATATTGTTTTCCTAAATGTATGCAACTCTTTTGATATTCGTTAACCGTTGCGATTAAAATTAACTAGCAAGCTAAGATTCAAATTTTTCAAGAAACTTGTTACCAAACCAACTGACGACAAGAAAAAACTTTTTCTGACACAATTATATCAGAAATGTTGTATGCTTTTAGGAGAACAGCACATTTGCTTTAGTTAATCCTTTTTGGTTATTATTTTTAGTCATTCAAGTAGGTAAATATCTAATTACAAATATCTACTTTTAATTCATTAAAATTTTTTATTGGTCTAACTTTTTATCGAGTTTTAGGCCCCAGTTATAGCTATCATTGAAAACGATCATTGAAAACTTTAATGATTGGTTTTGAGCCATTTAGGAAGTGATATCCGAAAATATTTTGATACAATAATTTTCGTAAAAAAAAAATTTATTCGGGCCCAAACTTCGCCATAAAATGAAGTTTAATTTTTCAATGATCATTGGTAAGGTAGTTCATTCATTGAAATAATAAAAGTCATTTTATGTGGACGGTTGGACCAAAACTAAATTTTTTTTTGGCAAAAATTTATAATTAAGTCACCGCATTCATATTAGCATCAAAATATGCACTGATTTTGCTTTTTAAGTCCCTCAAAACCAATCATTAAAGTTTTCAATGATGGTTTTCAATGACAGCTATAACTGGGACCTTATAATTGATTTTGACACACTGGATTTTATTTTACAAGAATACGCGAAAATAACCATTTTGCAATGCACATATTCAGTAAAGTAATTAGTTTCACTGACCGTACGGTGCAAACTTTAATTGTTTATAACTTTGTTATTGTCAATTTCCGTGGAAAAAAAATATTTATCTTGTTTTATGCGTTATTTTACAACAATTGAAACAATTTCTTTTTTCGCGTTTATGCCTAATGGAAACCTGCCACGTTTTTTTTTTCAAAATTTTTAAACTAACGAAATTTTTGTTTTTCTACTCTTCAACCTATGCATATACGAAATATTTTGTAAGAACGACAGGATACCTACATCCTATACAACCTACATGCATATAATATAATGCATTAAACCATAACTTCAATAATTTTACAAAATATTTGTTTTTTTTCACACAATAATTTGTAAAAATTGAGTTGGCATAGATATGCCCAAGTGAATACATTCGCGTCGAAGCACGTAGATATTTTTCTTTTGTTACGAAATGTTTTGTATGGGCCATATATAAGTATAGGAACATGAAAATTGGGTACAACAAACAACGAATACTTTTAATCATCATCATCATCGTCGGCTCGACAACCGGGGTCCGGTCCTGGCCTCCTTCAACAAGTCTCTCCACCCATCCCGGTCTCGAGCCGCCGCCATCCAGTTGCGCACCCCAAGGCTCCGGGCGTCCTGGTCTACGCCATCTCTCCAGCGCAAGCATGGTCTACCACGCTGTCGTCTACCATAGAATGTACCACAAAGAACTTTCCGAGCAGGTTCCTCTTCGCTCATGCGAGCTAGGTGCCCTGCCCACCGGAGTCTACCGAGCTTAATTTTTGTCACGATATCTGCTTCAACGTAGATTGCCTACAATTCATGATTGTACCGTCTCCGGAATCGTCCTTTTTTAGTTTGGCAAAATATTTACTTATTTTACGAAATATCTAATGTGTCACTTTTAACCAAATTTTTGTAATTTTATGAAACTTTTAGTAAAGATAATAGATAGAATCGTAAGCATATAAAGATTTGTTCAATTCACAAAATTTCGTATAACGAAAAACAGATTTACGAAAGAATTTCGTAGCAATTTTACGAAATATTTTTTTGGGTGGTCAACATCTAGGCGGTGTGTGAATTGAATTAAAACCGCGTTAATAATAGATAGTATCTAATGATAATAATAATAATAATTTTTGATATATATACTAAGGTACCTATGTACGTAAGTAGATATCTATATAAATTTCAAAATTCAATTTTGGATAAAATTTAATCGAAAATTTAATCCAATCCATACACGGTCTTCCTATTTGAATCCATTGTCCTAATTCTTAATTGCAATTCAGGTTGGTATACATAAATCCAATTGGATTTAAACTTAATCCGGTTGAATTTAATCTTTTTCTCCGGGAGTTAGTTTAAGTATAGGTAGGTACCTACCTTCTTAAATGCATATTTTTTTGGACAAGGATAATAATAGGTATGCTGGCAGCAGTTTATTAAATTTTCAAATTTGTATCTATGTATATGTACCTACCTATACCTACATGTACATAGGCAGGTATACCTATATGTATATGCCTACCTAATTAACCCAGGTCCATTTTGATTCTATGTAAGTTCGCCACATATGTCAGCTGATCCAAAAAACACGAAAGTAATAATTATTCAGCGTGGAAACTATTCTTAACAAAGTTATAAACAATTAAAGTTTGAATTGTCCCTTCCTATAAAACTACCTAAAAAATATAAAAAAAATGGGTTCAATGCTGTTTTCCTAAATACATGCAACTCTTTTGATATCATTATGTCCGAAAAACCGTTGCGATTAAAATTTACTAGTACGATAAGATTCAAATTTCATTGAAGTTATTAGTTGAAAAGTTTGCGAAGCGGGCCACCTGCCGTATACTGTTTATTACAAAAAAAACTGATACCAAACCTACTGACGAACCCGCGAAGCCGGCCACCTACAACAGTACTGTTTATTATCTACAAATAACTTGATATAAACCAACTGACGGAACAAAAAAAAAACTTTTTCTGACACAATCATGAAGTGTTGTATACTTTTCGGTAATGCACATTTGCTTCAGCTAATGCTTTTTGGTTTTTATTTTTATCCAGTCAATTACATATACCTACCTATCTACTTTTATAATTCATTAAAATTGTTAGTTGGTTTAACTATGTATCGCCTTTACCATTGACTTCGACGCACTGGATATTGTTTTACAAGAAAACGACAAAATAACCATTTTGCAATGAATAGATAGGTATACCAAGGTATTCAGTAAATTAAGTAGTTTTCATTAACCTACGGTGCAAACGCTAATTGCTTATAACTTTGTTAATAACAATTCCCGCGCAAAAAAAATTTTCTTGATTATATGATATACTTATTTATAGGTACACTTCAACAATGAACAAAATAATTGTTCCTCGTAATGGAAAGCTGACCCAAAATAAGTAAGTAACTAGGTACCTAGGTATATCTACCAATGTAATATATACCTAGTAAACTAGGTAATACCTTCCTACCTACGTCATAAAGGTATCTTTAGTGGGCATGCCTTTCATGTAGGTACCTACTTATATGTTTAAAATATTGGTACAGTCATAGATATGTAAGTAAGAATAAGGAAACTTCTTTAATTCGGTTGGTAGCTAGATACCTAGTTATAAAGGTACATATCCATATCCATATGAAGGAACGCAGGCCTTCAATAGGCGTGTATTTGGCAAATATAGTTTTGCATTGGGTGAAAAGCCATATCAAAGCTAAGAAGTCACACGTAAATGCAACAACAACAATCCCTCTTGGGCCTAACAGAAAAAAAAAGTTATATAGTAATTCTCTTTCAAGACTTTATAAGTCTTTTTCATTCCAAGAGAATAATAGACCATAACTCCACTACAAAGCTATATGCACTTCCTTATAGAACTTATATTGGTTATAGACATTTTTTATTGTCCGTTCTCGTCTTACACACTCAAATTTGGTAAAAGTTCATTTTGTAAGAAAGAGCCCATGAATCATAGTTGAGTGACGCGCGTTGAATCACATTTCTCTCTCATAATTCTGTACGATCGGCCATTTTGTCCTCTCACCAAACCTGTTTTGTTGTCAGTGGTATCGCTTAAAGGACATATAAGTACTAAAACTCTGTGTAAAATCATAGATACACCATATAAAGATGACAATCTCGGCTGTCATCCGAGTTTGCCTACAAGCTAAATCAGGGGAAATTCAGGAGAAACACGCACACATATGCACTTGGCGTCCATTCACCACGATTATTTGCACACATATGCACTTGGCGTCCATTCACCACCAAAATGCCGGTTATTTTAAAAATGCCACGAGTATGTTCAAAAAGTATAGTAAATGGAGCAACTAACGGGTGATTTTTTAGCTGGTTTGGTTTTGGCAACACTGGTTTTGACAGCTGACGTGTATTTAGTACCTTGTGTCACTGTCAAACAGCTTCAGTTTGGTTTGCAATTTAACCATGGATCGTCTTACAAATGAACAACGCTTGCAAATTATTGAATTTTACTATCAAAATTCGTGCTCGGTTCGAAATGTTCATCGCGCGCTGCTTGTGTTCAGCGATGAGGCTCATTTTCGGTTGAATGGGTACGTAAATAAGCAAAATTGCCGCATTTGGAGTGAAGATCAGCCAGAAGCATTGCAACAGCTACCAATGCATCCCGAAAAAGCCACTGTTTGGTGCGGTTTATGGGCCGGCGGCATTATTGGGCCTATTTCTTCAAAGATGATGCGAATCGCAGCGTTACTGTCAATGGTGAACGCTACCGAGCGATGATAACAAACTTTTTTTTGCCCGAAATGGAAGTTCTTGACTTGCATGATATGTGGTTTCAACAAGACGGTGCCACATGCCACACAGCACGCGAAACAATGGCGCAATTGCGAGGCGAGTTTGGTGAACAGTTAATTTCACGTTTCGGGCCGGTCAATTGGCCGCCTAGATCGTGCGATTTGACACCATTAGATTATTTTTTGTGGGGGTATGTCAAGGCTAATGTCTATAGGGACAAGCCCGCTTCGATTGACGCACTGGAAGCCAACATCCATGCATTCATTCGTGAGATACCGGCCGATATGTGTGAAAGAGTATGCCAAAATTGGACTCAGCGGATGGGCTACCTGAGATGCAGCCGCGGTCAACATTTGCATGAAATTATCTTTAAACATTAAATTGCAAGGTGCAAACTATCGATTCAAATAAATATTTCATTCATTTTTTCGAATTTTTTGTGTTTTTTTTTTTAAAAAAGTTCTAAACCTCTTAAAAAATCACCCATTAGTTATTAAGTGCTTACCTGACCTTAAATTAATATATTCCTCATACTAATTGAACTTAGATTTATAAATTGGTCTGCATAGGTAAAGAAGAGTCAGCACAAAGTTAAAATTATAACAAAATAAATAAGAAAAGAATTGTTTATTTCTTATTTCTATTACGTATTTCAGAAAGAGTTTTACAAAACAGTCTAAAATGTTCAAGTGCAATTAATTAAAACGCGGATAGCAGGAATGAAATTTGTTTCAGCTTATTTGGTGTTGAATTCAAAGGAAAATAAAAACACAAATAATACTTTATTAAAATATTACGTTATTAAAAATAAATAACGGTTGTCAAAGAAGAAGAAAATAAATAGTTTTTTTTTACTTCGAGGTGATAAAATCGCTCACCTTCACTTTCAAAGTGATGAAAGAAAGTTTGTGAGTGGTCAGGATAACAAAACTGTCTTATTTTATTAAGTTTGTGAACATAATATTTTCACATGAAACTGGGTGGACGATTTTGAAAAACTGTAAAAAATGTTATTAATAAATACTTCCTAAACAAAATTGTACATTAGCCGTGTTGTTTTGCAAGCCCGGGGAGATTATGTTGGAAAAAACGACATCGGGGATTAGCGACGCCATTACAGAAACAAAATGGAGTTTCCATACAAACTATCGATAACAAGTATGCAATTCACGCCGGTAACATTTTTCTCCGTGCTTAAGCTAAGCCCCGAGAATTCTCCGCGCTTAGCTAAGCCCGAAGGGGATTAGTTGTTGTTGCATTTAACATGTAAATTGCAGGACAAGACGTCGTTTTTTTCGATCGGGGCTTGCAAAAAAACACGGCTATTGAACAAACTATTTGTTTTCTCACTTTGAACCACTTAAGTGCATTATGGATGACTTGTGAAATTGACGTTTCGGACAGAAAAACACAGTTCAGCAAAATGTCATTATGAGAGTAAAAGAATGAAGGCCAAACATTGTGTCATTCACGAAAATAGGAAATGCTTCTTTTTAAATAAAGAGTGGGTCATGTTTGGCCACTGATTTTTGACATTTCTTATTGTATTCCTTGTTTATTAAACAAGTCGCTTCATATACTTCTGTTGGTTGTAGAGCGCACATGTATACCTGTATGGTTGTTAATATAAATACATAAATGTATATAGAGAGCATTGAAAATTTTAATCACCAATCCAACTAAAGGGAAATTCCAAATTTGAGTCAAGATTTAAAAATCAATGTGTAGCAGCGCACCACTCAGAAGATGAATTTTCAAAAAAAGTTTAAAGAAGTTTCATTACTCCAAAGTCGTCGTGTAATAGCGGACTTAGCAGCATTAAATTTGTGTTTCTTTCAACACAACCCGATATCCCACCTAACATCCCCCATTTTCATGGTGAAAAGCTGGTGAGTTGGAATTTTTTTAAAGATGGCTGCGTTATTTGCACATACAAAATGGTCGATCTAGCAAAACAGAACAAACCCACCCCATTAAATTGTTGTTGCAATTCACATCTATTCATCGACACGGGATGAAATTACAAATACAACAATGTAAACAAATGGGTTTTGGAGGGTGAAACGTACGAAAGATTGTCATCTTTATATGGTGTATCTATGTGTAAAATGAATACCTTTTAATACAAAACAATTTGTAAAACGACCTCATTGTTCGCATTGATTACAACATCCAAGTTCAAACGATATTTAACTATTTCAAACCCAGAGCGGAGACTGACATTTAAAATGGGGTATAAGGAGGACGGACCACAATGAACAGGAACACGTTATTGGTTACTTTTACTTACACATATTATGTACCTATACCTACATATTTTAAATTTTATTTGATAATTTTGAAATGTTTAAAAAGATAAATCAAAGTTTGATTTGATGTCAAAATAAAGTAAGGAAACCTATTTATGACTAGGTATAAATTACATTTAATATTATTTCTAGCACAAAATGTTTATTTTGGCCCAACTTTTCAAACCATAACCAATGGCGAAGCAGGTACCTAGGTACCTACCCTACCTTCCTATAGATAAGTTCAATCATTAAAATAATAAATGTAATTGTAGGTATATACCTACATATTATGTAGAAAATTTGGTCACAATTATTTTTTTTTGGCTAGAAGAAGATACGACCTAACTAAACTACTAGTTTTATTTATTTTTTAATTAGGTACTTTTTTGGCATCAAAATAATACTGAATTTTGATTTTAACCCATACAAAAATAAAAATAAAATGTTTTAACGCCTTAAAGTATGATTCATACTTTGTATTTAAATATTATACAATTAGAAAAAAAATTAGGTAGGTATGGGTAGTTGGGTACCTACCTACCTATATCTATGCTATGCAAGTTTAAAAGAAACGATTACTTATAAGCTTAGGTACATGTATGTAGGTAGATAAAAGGCACATACCTACTATTTCAAAGAACTCTTCTGCCTTTCAGTTTTATTTGTCGATAACAATAATAGGTAGGTACCTAGTTACGTATAAATATATGTACCTCTACATGTCGTTAATTTAAAAGAACAAAGTCATAACTCAAAATATGTTGGTTTTGACTTTGTTATAACTTCATGTGTATAAAGGATCTTTTTTGCTTTATTTTTGTAACTATTGCATTTTTCATTATGGTAAAAAAAATTGTAAAAAATCACTGAGTTTTTCTTTAGTTGTGGGCATGTTTTTTAAAGAAATGAGATTTATATTATTTGCTAAAAAAGATTTACGGCAGATACCGTTATTTAAGGTTAACAAAAAATGAAAAAAATGTGTGGGGTGTGCCCAAAAAAACCCAGAATGTTTAAAGAAAATCGACCTACTCGTTCAGGCTGCAATATAAAGGACAGACAGACCGACAGAATTGCGAGACCCATTTTTTTCGACTTTGCTATAATCTTAATGTCAAGTATGATCAATATCTCGAGTTCGATTTTTTGTATACGAATCCATTACTTGCCATATAGTACCTACCTATGCATATATCGCAAGTAAAAATACATTTATTTCTTTACTATTTTTGTGTGAACTTCTTATGTATCTGCATATTAAGAAGCACCAGATTGCAAAAACTACAAATTGCGAAAAACACAAAAATAAGACCATTTTTAGAAATTAAAAATAGTCCTAAATTCTTTTCGGTTTGTGAAATGTTTCTATTTTAGTGAGGCATCGAAAATTTAAATAATTCAGTCAATTCAATTAAATCATGTTAACGAAATGTTCAGTTTCAAGTACTTTAACTTTTTATTTTTATTTAAAAACAACATTTAATATAGATATCTACTTATTATTATTTAAAAGTAAAAAAAAAAACTGTCTCACGTTGAACTTGCGACCCCTCAGGTCACAGCCAGTGACTCTACCAAAACGCTATAGATATCTATAATGTTTGGCGGTTTATTTGTTATATTTATGATTTTTATTATGCAGCTTTTCTCTACCAAAATTTTAAATATTGATTTATTAATTAATTAGAGGTGTGCAAGTAAAAACTTTTGGTGTGTAAATTAAAACTCCAAATGTGCAAGTTTTTAAGCCCCTTTGCATTTCGAAATTCGACATGGCTACCGAGACACGGCCATTTTAAAATGGCATAGATACAAAGTGAAAATTGTTTATATTTTGTTTTTTTTTTTTTAAAGGGGGGTGTGCAGTTAGAAATACATCGGATAGCATTTTTGTTATATACCTAGTCAAAAATCGACACTACTTCGACCGCTGGCGTCGCCCTGGTTAAAAAATGGGAAAGTACCTATCTACCTATAAATTTAAAACAGTATAGGAATCTTCACCCCATCCTTTATAATTGAGTACTTACTTACATACTTATCTTTGGAAAGAAAAATAAATTTATAAGAATAAATATGTTTCTCTATTTTGTTCCATTGAAAGTAGATTTTTTGAAGTTTAAATTTGTGGATATTTTCTTAGTGTCTGTTTCAAAAATAAACTCTTCTTATATACAGAAGAAAACAATGAGCAATTTCAACTTATAGGTAGGTATGTAGGAGCCTAGGTATATATATCTACAATTTATGTTTTTTTTCACAGAATTTGGTTCAATTACAATTTAATTTAGTATAGGTACTTACCTATAGTATTTTACTTTCAACGAAGTTCATAAAGATTGTAATATTGTATCAAAGCTATAAGGAAAAAATAGGTTTGGGGGAGAACAGGAGAGCCAACGATTCTGTACGTGCATTTGTAAAACAACGGATAAGTACACAGAATCCGTGTATGTAGTAATTACACGCCAAACAAAAAACCGAACTCTTAATAAACCTATTTATCATCCGTGTACCTACATCCGAATCTTAAGTATATACAGGTATATTTGAATTTTATCTTTTTAAGGAATGGACTTGTTAGAAGCTTAAAATCATAAGAGATGATGGATTTTACTGACTAATTGTAAGACTTTGGTGAAAAATGATTGATTTTCGCATTTAACGTTCTGCGGATAAAACCACAGTTTCACAATGCTTATCTACAGTAGGTATATTAAAAAATCTTTAGTTCAGACACTTAAATGTGCGTTGATTTGTTTCTTCTCCTATGCACAAGTAAATAAAGTAACGATTATTTTGATAAACCATACGTTACTGTATATGCTCTACAAGCAACGCAATCTTTTTTTCATTCACTATATGTATACTAAACTTTAACTTTAACCCGCCAACAAATTCGAATCAAAAGTCATTGTTGATGTGTTTTTAGCGAAAAGTTTCCATAAAATTAGCCTTCTCTTTACAAAATGAATAATTTAAAATAAACATGGATGGATGGTGCACGGATATACGATATACTTACACGTATTCAAATCTGGATCTTTTAAGAACTCGTGTATGAGTGTGTTTTAATATCCTTGAAATAGGGAGCTCTAGTTTGGGTTAAGATTATTTTAACTTTATTTTATTATAGGTATAATTATTCTAATCTGCTTATGTATTTTATTTTTTTTTTTTATTAAAATATGAAATTATTTATTGACGGTAATAGGTACTCCTATTATAATGTACGATGTAGATACCTATACATATAATTTTGATGCAAAGCTGTTAAAATATTATGTATAATGGGTGATTTTTTAAGAGGTTTAGAACTTTTTTTAAAAAAAAAACACAAAAAATTCGAAAAAATTAATGAAATATTTATTTGAATCGATAGTTTGAACCTTGCAATTTAATGTTTAAAGATAATTTCATGCAAATGTTGACCGCGGCTGCGTCTCAGGTAGCCCATCCGCTGAGTCCAATTTTGGCATACTCTTTCACACATATCGGCCGGTATCTCACGAATGAATGCATGGATGTTGGCTTCCAGTGCGTCAATCGAAGCGGGCTTGTCCCTATAGACATTAGCCTTGACATACCCCCACAAAAAATAATCTAATGGTGTCAAATCTCACGATCTAGGCGGCCAATTGACCGGCCCGAAACGTGAAATTAACTGTTCACCAAACTCGCCTCGCAATTGCGCCATTGTTTCGCGTGCTGTGTGGCATGTGGCACCGTCTTGTTGAAACCACATATCATGCAAGTCAAGAACTTCCATTTCGGGCAAAAAAAAGTTTGTAATCATCGCTCGGTAGCGTTCACCATTGACAGTAACGCTGCGATTCGCATCATCTTTGAAGAAATAGGCCCAATAATGCCGCCGGCCCATAAACCGCACCCAACAGTGGCTTTTTCGGGATGCATTGGTAGCTGTTGCAATGCTTCTGGCTGATCTTCACTCCAAATGCGGCAATTTTGCTTATTTACGTACCCATTCAACCAAAAATGAGCCTCATCGCTGAACACAATAAAAAAGCGGATCCTCGGCCAGCTTTCCAAGAGCCCATTCACCAAAAATTCGGCGTTGTGGTAGGTCGGCTGGCTTTAGTTCTTGCACCAGCTGTATCTTAAAAGGCTTAACGCCCAAATCCTTCCGCAAAATTTTCCACGTAGTGCTGCAACAAAGGCCTAACTGCTGGGAACGGCGCCGAATCGAAATTTCGCGGTCTTCTGTCACACTAGCTGATACGGCCGCAATATTTTCTTCACTACGCACAGTACGTAAACGTGTTGGTCGTTTAATGTCCAACAAAGTAAATTTGGTGCGAAATTTGGTCACAATCTTCCGAATAGACTGCTCAGAAGGTCGAGAATGCCGATCATAAAATGGAAGCAGCGCGCGATGAACATTTCGAACCGAGCACGAATTTTCATAGTAAAATTCAATAATTTGCAAGCGTTGTTCATTTGTAAGACGATCCATGGTTAAATTGCAAACCAAACTGAAGCTGTTTGACAGTGACACAAGGTACTAAACACACGTCAGCTGTCAAAACCAGTGTTGCCAAAACCAAACCAGCTAAAAAATCACCCTTTATATATTTACATCATTTAAAGCATGTCAGCACATAAATTAAGGCAGAAATTCCATAAAACAAAGGTCGTAGGGTAAATTCCCCTGTTCTCGAATAGTTAACCCTCTTTGAAAAATGAAAAATCTGTACAAAATACCTACTTACATTGGGCCTAGAAACACAGTTTTGAGTTTATTAAAAAAAAAAAAAAAAAAAAAATATTATTAAACCTCATATAAGTACCTAGTTGATTCTAATTATTTATCTATCTATCTATTTATTAACAAATTCAATAAATATACAAACCAACAATTTTTGCCTGTTTTCGAACACTTGATTCCTGAAGGCCGTCCATTCCAGCTCAACTACATAGAGATGCTATTGAGAATACCTATATAGGTATCTACATACGAAATTTAAATGTTTTTTTTATAAAAAAAAAATATACATATTTTAGTAGGTATCTAGAATTTTTTTATTACTTAAATATGTATGAATTTTGTATTTTTTTAAACTTCTCTTTCAAAAAAAAATAAATTAAAATTTTTTTTTTTACTTTAAAGGTAGAACATAATGATTGTATTTTGCTTAAAGGCTTTGAACAAATCTTACTGTAAAAATAAAGGTAGGAACCTACCTACCTATAGGTACACTAAAAAGTTTCCTATGTATGTAGGTAGGTAGGTATGTGAAATGCATGCTTTGCACCAACGGACTTGTAGGTATTTCTCAGCCGACAATAGGAAGGTATGTTGTATATAAAGTTCTCAAAATCTAAAACGAAAATCCGAATTCATAATCTCCATCATCCCATTTTTGAATGTAAAAAACAAGCATCCTGCCTAACCTTTACCAAAAATTTCAAAACATGGGCGAAATATTTGTCTATTTACATCATCCTGATTTACTAAAAATCATTTCTTAATAATCTACTTTCCCTATGAAATAGGAATCTTACTAATCTATATACCTACCTACTACCAGAACAAATTTCTTAAAATTAAGAAAAGCGCAAGCGTAGCCCACCAATGTTATACTTATCACTGCTGTGATAAGAATGAGAACAAAATTGTTTCATATAAAAAATATATCTATAAAAAGGGGAGGTTTCATTCAATACAACATGTTGAAAAGAATATAGAATGAATTCAGTCATACAATGAAATGAACCATCATACATTATGATCAGTTGTCTATGCGTGACCACCTGAGTCCCATGATAAGCTAGGTTGCGATCAGCTGGTTCGTGTTCACTTGCGTTGTTATCAGTTGGGTATGACCAGTTGAGTCGACCCCGACAAAAGTCCACAATGGACTCGCACCTAATCCAAATCCTATAGTGAAGCCAAGCAGGGGGATTGCAGGGGGGCAGCATGCCCCCCATACCTACCTCACTGTTTATATGCCGTAAAATTCATATTTATGTCTAAATATAGAATTTAGTTGGCCGGAAGTTTTATTTTCTTACTTTAAGTTAAAATTTATTTTTATATTCTATATTTAGACAAAAATATAAATTTCACAGCATATAAACATATAAACGGCTTGGCTTCACTATAGGATTTGGAGTAGGTGCGAGGTTGGTTATATGCAAATTTTTTTTTTTTTAAGTTTCATTTTTAAACATGTATACAGTCATAGTGAAAAATTCGCGCGAATTTTGTTGTTTCTACACTAAAATG